>CAUYRT010043396.1:0-66768 GCA_963574885.1 Lepilemur ruficaudatus | reverse complement strand
GATGAGGATTGGGCAATGGGAGAGTGTGTGTGTGTTTGCGTGTGTGTGTGTGTGTGTTGATGGGGTTGATTGGGAAAATCGGGAAGAGCGCACAAAAAGGGAGCAAAACACTTGGGATTTTTTGATAGAGGCCAGTCTCACTGGGGTTAGGTGGTATCTATGGACTACTTTGACAGAGTAGGTTTTTGAATGTAACAAGATAAGTCAACTTGAGTGGTAATATATTTTGGGAAATCAGCTCACTACAAATTGTGACTGTAAACATTGTACTGTAAATGCTTTGTAGTTTTCCCCCAACAAAAAAGAAAAAATGATCCCTAGCTCTATGGTTTTAAGTGGATTTGAATATATATGTAATAATGATATGTGTATAACTGACAAATGAGAATTATACCTGCCACTCCTACCTCACAGGACTGTGTGAGAATAAAATAAAATAGTGTATATTAAAATGCTTTGGAAGTATAGCATTATGCTATATAATTATAACTCAGTTATTGCATACATGATATGAAGTATTAGATGAGTTACTTTATACTTTTAAAAGTAATCTTTAAAAGTCTGATGGGCCTGAAAGCTACCATATAATATGGCACAACAGCTTACAGAATTTGGATTTTGATAACTAATATTTACTTTGCTGCATGGTGCATTGGATGAATTTACGTATTACCTTTGATTCTTGAGGAGTTCAGTTTTATTAGCATGGAGGTTTTCAAAGCTGTACCTATGGAGTGCTTGTGTTCTAATGAACCTTGCTGTGTCCAGGAGTTGCATCATAGCTGAGAAAAAAATTGTCCCTGGACCAGGAAAAAAACTAAATGAAAAATACTTAGATGGCAGTTCTCCAGCAACTTCAACTAAAGCAGTTCTACTAGTATTTGTTTATACATGGAAGGTTTATGAAATAGTTCATTTTAAAGTAAGAGGGGTAGTGCTGCTTTACAAACATAATGTAAATCAAAATATGTGGCACAATAAATCCTACTGCTGTGATTGCTAAGGAAAAATTAAAATATGAGATCTTGTTCTAATTCTTTAGTAATTAACTATTTTTGAATTAAGGTAGTGCCATAATTTAGCTGAAGGATTATGAAATATGTAGTGAGTCTTCAGGATAGTATACTAAGAAAAAAACTGCAATTTCAAAGAAAAAGAAAAGTTGCTACTTTTCTTTTTTGAAAAGAAAAGACTGGTCTATTTTGGTCTTAGTCCGTCTGTTTTTCTACTATGTATTTTGTTTATTAATTACACACTTAATATATGAGGTAGATGAAATACTTGTTATTGCTTTTTAGCATTTTAGCTTTTCAAAGCATAAGAGAGATTGCCCAAAGGATTGTATTTTATTTCCAAGTTTGTTGCTTCAGTTTGTATGGTTATCAGATTTTATACTGTTCTTGATATCTGTCAAATTTAAAGTGTTTTTCATTTTACTTTATTTATTTAGAAAGTCATCCTTTAAAACTACGTTTCTTTACTCATTTTAATGTATGATCACCTTGATTTCAACTAGGCTGTCTTAAAGCATAGCCGTGATAACCAAGTGTGGATTGACTAATATTTGCTAATTGAATACATACTACATATGCAGCATAATGAACAAAGAAAGCACAGACCTTGAAGTGCCCTCATGTTTTGGTAGTCACTGAATATTATTCACCAGCTTTTACTGAAGAGTGTGTGTGTGTAATTGCATCAAAATTAAATGGATTATTATCAACAATAAGTTAGGGTTTACTTTGAAATAACTAAAAGAGTGGAATTGAAATACTCCTAACACAAAGAAATGTTAAATGCCTGAGGTGATGTATACCCCAATTACTCTGATTTGATTAATTCATACTGTGTTCCTGTATCAAAACATCACATGTACTCTATAAAAATACACAACTATTGTGTACCTATAATAATTAAAAATAAAATAAAGCAATTGCAGTAAAAAAAGTATATGGACTAAATATAAGTTCCAATATTATAAAATGAAAAAAGGAAGAACTAAATACAAGCTATACAGATATTTAAATGATATTATGAACAACTTTATACCAATAGGTTTTACAACTGAGATCAGGGAGATCAAATTGTGCCCAACAGGTGGGTTGAATAAATTGATTATAATTATATATAATTTCATTTATAATAGATTGGAAATACATGAGGAATATATATTTTTAACTGGCTATTTATAGTCATTAAGACATCTGAAACAACATTTCTTAGCATAAGTATAAAAATATTATTGGTTTGTTTAGTTTTAAACAGAATAATTATATTTTCCACACTATTATCCACCCAGTTCCCAAATCAGAAAACTGGAGGCAACCCTAGTTTTTAACTCTCCCCAGTCCTCTTCCTAGTGCAGTGTTTCTCAATCTTATTTTTCATTATCACCCCCCATTTGATCTTTTAGGTATTCTTTTCCGAATTGCCCTCCCCACATGAACTTTTAATTCCACAGAAACACCTGTATCGGTTTATATATACAGTGACCCTATGGAGGACCACTAACCATGGTATTATTTAAGATTTTATTGTTCCCTCTACCTTCACGAAGAATTATTTATCCCCCTCTAAGGGCAATATTGCTCCCATTGAGAATGTGCGTTCAGATGAGTTATCAAGTCCTACTGATTTTACTTCTCAAATAGACCTGATGATCACAAATTTAAGATTACAGAGAACAGATGATCTTACTCCTTTCTAATTTTATACGAAAAGACCAAAAACTTCCTCTAACATGAAACTAGGAGACAACCACATCCCTAAATTACAAACTATAGGAAACAGCTTTCAAATTCAGTGAAATCTGGACCAAAATGAGGGGAAATGCCTAGAGTAGATGCTGACTTACTCAGCTATTGAATAGAGTGTAGAGTTCTCTAAAATAAATGACATAGCCTTAAAAAGCCTAACCAAAATTCCCATCTAGAATCTATGAGGAAAGAGAAAGGTTTAGCCCTGGAGCACTTTGAAACAACGTTTTATACCCCAGAGTAGCAAGATGACATCAACACAGAGGAGGAGCATCACAGATTTGCCATTCTATGGCAGACGCAGAGTATTAGATCATTGTATACAGGAATCAATGTGGCAAAAGCTAGTCAGTATAATTCATAATGAAATAAACCGCTAGAGCACAATTATAATGTAATCTTCATTGCCAACTCTATGAAGATTTTGGTAACAACATAACTGGTCTGTATACTTCTACCTTTATTCAAAAATAAGCAATAATACAACATAGTCATAGTTCCAGTCGTAACAGTATGGTTTATTTCACACTAATTTTCCCAAATATAAATCTATAAAAGGTAAACAAGAACAAACAATGAACAACAAAACTGTTGGAAGGCATTTGGGAGCAACAAAGCAGGAAGAAATTTGAGGAGCTTCAATCTTTGAAAGAAAGGAAGAACACAAAGTAAGAGATAAATTTACCCCAGTTTCCTCTGAAGGTACTCTCCAAATTGGTGACATAAGATAATAGAGCCTAAGCAGAGAACAGTGGTCTTACTAGACTGAAAAAATAGACATCGTAGTTCAGGAACTGACAAGAAGCTGAAAATTACGGGTGGAGGGTTTCAAAATTTGCTTCAGATTTTCCTAATTTGTTAACTAGTGAACTGAGCATGCACAGGGAAGATTGCAAGGCTGCAAATATAAAGCAGGAGCTGAAAGGCTAACGAGCCAAGTGCGGCTTCTAACAGCTGCCCAGTACTGGGAAGATGAATTTGAGTTCAAGTTCCCCAAGTTAGAGGGGTCTGATAAACACCTTTGATTTCTTGTACATGCCTCAGAAGGACCAAACTCTACAGATGGCCATTACATTCTATGAACAATGGCAAAGCTTTAAACCCAACTCTGTGCAGGAAAAAGATGAAATCTTTCTGTCAATCAAAAGAAAATTTTACCCTTTTTGGAGGAAAATAACATCATCCAGAGCCTCTACAGGTTTTCATCGACAATATTAGACATCTAATTAAAATTTGTGAGTCAAACTTAAAAAGGAAAAAAAGGACTACCTGACTAAAAACTAAGAAGAGTTAGCAAATAGAGACTCGATTAATATGTTCAAGAAACGAAAGGAGGGCAGATGTGTTTAACAGAGACCTGGAATCAATTTTAGCAATTAATGGTAATTCTGAAACTAAAAGAAAACCAAAAAAATTAATAGGTGGGTTTGGTGACATCTCAAAAACAGCAAAACCAAGGATTAGTGAGCTTGTCAGCAGAAAGTATATGAATCGATGCCCAGGGAGAGAAGAGAGATACTGGAGGAGAACAAAAGAAACACGTGGAACGTGATGAAAAGGTTCAGTGAACATACGAATTGGAGTCCCAGAAGGAGAGAAAAATGGCAGAAGCAATACTTGAATACTGAGACACAGGTTTAGAATCTCCAAAAGTTATAAAAGATATCAAATTACAAATCTAAAATCTTAACATCCCAACAGTATATGAAAAGAATAAAAATCTAGCAATATCACAATCAAAGTACAGAACACTAAAGAAAACAATTTCTTAAAAGAGTCTCAAGGGGAAAAAAACAGATATTCAGGGAAGCAAGGCAAGGATTTTGGTTAAAATTTCAACATACTATGTAACCTCAAAAGTCAGTAGAATGAGCAAAAGAAAGAATGCTGAAAGGAAAAAATGACAACTTCCAACCTATAATTTTATGCTTAATAAATAGCATAAATATTGCCCAGCAAGAATATCTGTAGGAAAATAAATGAATGTACAGATAGGTAGATAGATAAAACAACTAGGAATTCATCACCAGCAGACTTGCACTATAAAAAATACTAATGGGAATTCTTCATGTTGAAAAAAAGTGTGTCCAGTTGAAAGCACTAAACTTGAGGAAAGAATAAAGAATACTGGAAAGAGGTAATAATGATAACATCTTGTGGTAGTTAAAACATACGTAGAACAAAAATATGTAAAATACTTGCATGAAAGTGGATGGGGAGTAAATGGAATTAAGCTGTTGTACAGTTCTTGCATTATTTTGAAAGTAGTAAAATTTCTAACTTAAGAGTGATTTTAATGAGTTAAGGTACATGTCTTAATCTTTAGGGTGGTCACTAATAGCATAATAGAAGAATGCACAACTCAGATGCTAATAGTGGAGAAAATGTAGAATAATAAAAATACCTAATTATACTATTTAGACAAAAAGGAGAATTAAAAAAACAAATGAGATTATTAAAAATAAACTATAAATGGTAGACTTAACTCCAGCTATATCAGTAATTGCATCAAAAGTAAATAGACTAAGTATAAGTTACCAACATTGTAGAATGAAGAAAAGAAGATATCAATACAGGTTATACAGATATTTAAATGATATTATGAATAACTTTATGCCAATAGATTTTACAACTCAGATCAGATTGATCAAACTATGACCAACAGGTGGGTTGAAAAAA
The DNA here is from genome assembly GCA_963574885.1 of Lepilemur ruficaudatus. Lineage (NCBI taxonomy): Eukaryota > Metazoa > Chordata > Mammalia > Primates > Lepilemuridae > Lepilemur > Lepilemur ruficaudatus. Next base: position 61,333 of record CAUYRT010043396.1, on the reverse strand, counting down.
TTGATTACAATTGTCTTTCAGTCAGTTTGTCATTAATTTAAGAGTGGAAACCATCATTACATAGCCCCTCATGTTTTTTTCTAGAAGCCTCCTCACTTTCTGAAAGATTTTTTAGGCCTTTATCTTTTTGTACTATTCCAAAATTTTCTTCCAGCCACCTTATATTAGAATAATGAACCAAACTCAGACAACTGAAAGTGCAGATTTGCTTGTCTTATATGAGCCATCACTTGTGTTTCTAAAGATAAAACAATTTTTTTTTTATTTCTATACTTTTTTGCTCCCTATACTTTGTGGACAATTCACAAAGTCTTTTTAGTCTATGTTAGGGAAAGTGAGCTCATGATGTTTTAATTTTATCAATTTTTTTAAAATTCTTGTTTGAAATACTTTTCTCAATTGTCTGTTAGCATAATTTAATTGATTCTGTGTGCCTTACTTGTGTGTATTTTGTCATCTCTGCAATCAGTACATGATGGCATGTCACAGTTTAATTAGTAGCACTTTTTCTTTCTTAAAACTTATATAAATTAAACTCATGGAGATAGAGAGTAGAATGATGGTTACCAGAGGGTGGGAAGGGTAGTGGGAGGAGAGGATAAAAGGGTATAGTTAATGGGTACAAAAACACAGTTAGATGAAATGAATAAGATGTAGTAGTCAGTAGCACAAAAGAGTGACTATAGTTATTAACAATTTATTTTGTATTTTTAAATAACTGAAAGAGTAGAGTTGGAATGTCCCCAACACAAAGAAATGAAAAATGCGTGAGATGATGGATATCCCAGTTACTTTGATTACTATGCACTGTACACCTGTATTAAAAACATCACAAGTACTCCATAAATATTTACAGCTATTATGTATCCATAAAAATTAAAAATTAAAAATTTTTTAAAATGCAAGAAATGGAAAATCTAAGCAAGCTTCTTTTAAAAAATACATAAAATAATTATGTGTCAATACTGATAGAATATTTGATTTGATTGAATCTATGTAGATTTTTTACCACCTTTGCCATTTATGCCTAATGGTATCATACCGAATCATATGTGTAATTTACAATGTGAGCCAAAGCGTTATTACCACCAGGCTTTGCCTCAGTACCTATCAGAATGAGGTCCTCCAAAATCTGCTAAAGTTTGGGATATGGCCTTCTCTACTACTTGTAGATCCTGTGCATAGAAGAAATACCATATCAGTTTCACTTGCTTTTTAAGTGTTGGTTGTGCATAAGGAACTCCTGTTACTTAATAGTTGTCTCACCATTCTTAATTAAATGAAGTTTGTTCTCAGCTAAATATTCTACACTCAATTTTGTCACTCTGAGAGAAACCAAATTTCAACCTTGCGTTAATATATTTATCAGTAAAAGGTTCACAGACCTTTCTTATTATGAGAATGTACATCAAATGTAGTCAGTTAGTAAGGTATAATTTCATTGTTCTTCAGACTTACTATGGATAGCTACAATAAACCATGGTCAATAATTCACTTTTCTTCAAACTTTTTATACTTTAATGCAATCACCCAAGTTCTGTCTTTTACTGTCTTCATTCACATTTCAGGTATTTTACTGTAAGAAACAATTTCCATCTTTTTCTTTGATAAAGAAAAATACATCCATTTCATATCTTGAATATGTATTTACATATCTTTATCACTGTTGTTTCTGGTTTAGAATCAACTACTCACATTAATAGCAGTTTTAACATAAGCTTCTATTTCATAGTCAAAACTCAGAGGTAGATAATTGAGCATAACAGGCTGTGTATGCAAGCAGTTTAGCTGCCCAGTAAGTTACACAGCACACATAATAAAACACCCCACACCCAAGGTATCCCTTGGACATTTTCTCAAAGTTGCAAAAATGAAGATTACTTTAACATCATCCAAATGTAAAGCCACTCTGTAACATATAAAAGTTAGAGACATTTTTTAATGTTCATACGTATGTAATATTTTTTCTTGGTTAACCAAGTTTTTATATCCTAACTTACTTAGAAATTGTCCATATATTCAACTAATTTTATTAATTAATTAAATTTAATATTAATGCTAGGTCTTAAAATTAAATTTCCCTTGGAAATTATGTTTAAGCTGATACTTCAACCATCTTAATTATGGTTGATATAGAGTTTTTTTCAGAATTATAGTTTGATTTAATTATGTCATTTTCATTTTTCATAACCTTAAACATTACTGGAAAAAATGTTAGCATATGCATTAAGTAAAACCAGTATGGGAAGTTTAGGAATTCTGGAATAATTTGTTCTTCCATGAGAAAACCAACCTAAATCTTAAAAAATAAAATTATATGCTTATATTACATACCACTTATAAAATCTGGAAGGAGACATAAAAGTGTTTTTTAAAAAATTGAGATATGATTCACATACTGTAAAATTCATTCTTTTAAAGTCTACAAATCTGTGGTTTTTAGCATATTCATTACACTGTGCAACCATCACCACTATCTAATTCCAGAATTTTTTTATCATCCTTCAAATAAACTCAAAAACCCATTAGCAGTCATTCCCAATTCCCTCTTCACCATCCCTTAGCAACCACAAATCTGTCCGTGTTTACGGATTTGGTGATTAGGTATTTCATTTAAGTGGGATCATGTAATATGTAGACTTTTGTAACTGGCTTCTTTCATGTCATATAGTGTTTTCAACTTCATCCGTGTTGTAGCATCAATCAGTATTTCGTCATGTAATATGTAGACTTTTGTAACTGGCTTCTTTCATGTCATATAGTGTTTTCAACTTCATCCATGTTGTAGCATCAATCAGTATTTCGTTTCTTTTTGTGGTTGATAATATTCCATTGTATGGATATACCACATTTTGTTTCTCCATTCTTCAGTTGAAGGGCATTTGGATTGTTTCCATTTTTGCACTGTTATGAATAATGTTGGTATGAATATTCATATGTAAAGAGTTTATGTGGATATATGTTTTCAATTCTCTTATGTATATGCCTAGGAATAGAATTGCTGATTCACATGGTAACTCTAAGTTAACCTGTATTTTAAGTTTAACTGAACTGCCAAAGTGTTTTCTAAAGCAGCTGCATCATTTTACATTCCCACCAGCAATTTTGAGGGCTTCAATTTCTCTAGATTCTCATCAACACTTCTTACTGTCTCTTTCTTACTATAGCCATCCCAGCACATATGAAGTAGAAATCTCATTGTGGTTTTCATAAAGCTGTTGTTAAAACAAAATTATCACACTACTTTGATGTCTCCAAAGATTCACTTTGTTTGTGGATTTAGATTCTTAAATTAAAATTGTTCTGACTTAGCAATTTCTTGAGAATGAATTTTTCTTAAAAGGCTGGCAGTATTCAAAGTATTAAAAATTGAGTTTCTTTCTCCCCTGGGGATTCTTTAGTTCTCTATGTTAGAATTATATAAGGGCTTGTTAATCTATAATATACTCTATAGGTCAATCATAACAGGAGCTCTATTAAAGTTAAGATGCCTTGGGATCTAATATTTGTCTGCTGGGACAGCTATCTCTAGGGTGCACACAAAGTGAGAGATTTAAAGAGAACTAGCTGCTTTAGTGTTACCACTCAGCCATAGGGCTAAAATTAACATGTAAGCCTAAGCCTAGACTGTAAAGGCCTGTTTTTCTTTTGGTATGCACAAGACATTTTCTTGAGCAATGTAAGCTTTTGGTAGTATGCAAACAAATGGACATGCAAAAAGACTAACAAGCCAGATTTTCTGTCCTCTGCCACCCAACTCTCAATATATCCCTGATAAATTGAAATCTGTTGGTCTACCATCTGATAAATTTCATCCATAGCAAGATTCCCTATTGCTGCTGCGACGAGTTGGGAATGTATTATTAATCACAAGCAAAGAAAAATCAGAGCCAAATTTGCCAGGAACCAGAACCAGAAACAAATAAACAAAACATACATAGAAAACCAGAGTCAAAAAAAGAAAACAGAAAACTATGCTGTTGCCTTTTAAATTTAAATCTAGATGCCAGGAAAAGGCATCCCTGGGCTCAGAGACCTGATGAAACATCCTGCTTGGCCAACACTGCTCAAGTAGGGAGTACAGTTGAGCATCGTCAGTGAGACTTCCAACACTATCAAAACATAATTCTCAAAACTAAAACATAATCATCAGAAAAATAGTAAATGCTGAAGTTTTAATTAACTCATTAGTGAGAAAACCACCAGGATGACAAGCTGATTCCAAAGATGATCCAAGAAACCCATGTAGTTATGTACACACATGTATAGTCATTGACAAAAAAAAGAAATGCTGGAATAGGGTTACAAAGTTTGATTCAAAACTGAATAATGTACTCTGGGTTAATAATACCATGACCTGTTGGTTATTCTATCTACCAGATAGTAATCATTTGCCCCTTATCAGTTTTCTTTTTCAAAATTAACATCTAATTTATAGAGTTGTAAAATATTTAGGCCATAATTATAAGAGTAAATATTAAGTCAGAAATTTCACATTTCTCTAGAGAGCCAAATGACTTAGGAGGTCTTGGTAGGGAATGCTTAAGCATGGAATTAAAAGGTATGGTAACAGGCAACTATTTGTGTGTGTGTGTGGTGGTGTTGTTTTTGTCTTAGTTCCCTTAGTTCCAAGTTTGGATTTTTTTTTCCTACTCTGAAGCAATGATGACTATGAGCAATTGGGTGAGTGGATGTCTTTAATGTGATATGAAAGATTAGAGAAGTAGTAGGATTTTTGTTGGTTTGAATAATTTGTTTGAGAGCCTTACTGGACATATCTAAGCAAGTATGTCAGTTGACAGCTAGATATATAAATCTGGAGTCCAGGGTTGAATACAAGAAGGAGAAAAACAATTGGAATCTGCAGCATGTAGATAAAATGTTAATCTTGGGACCAGGTAAGACATCTAGAGCATGAGTGTCATTTGGAAACATATATGTCAAAGGGGTAGGCAGTAAGGAACTTTAATATTTAGTGATAAAAGAAGACCGAGATCCTTTTGGTGAGGCACAAGTTTACAAAATCCATGAGAATAAGGTATTTCAAGGCCAAGAGATAAAATACTTTGACAAATGCATGACATACTCAGAGGTCAAAAGGATAGGACAGAGAAGTGATCCACAGGATTTTGCCATGTGGAGTCATTGATGATTTTGATAAAAGGCAGTTTTAGTGAAGTGTAGGGACAAAGGTTTATTCAAATTAGTTCAGAAGAGAATAGGAGGAGAAAGGTATAGACAACTCCTTGAGCGGATGTTTCAGCAAGCAGTCAGTAGCTGGAGGAGGAGAGGGAACCAAAAAGAAAGATGGTTTTTTTTGTTTGTTTGATTTTTAAAGACAGATTATATCGCAGTCTGTTTTTCTACTGGTAATTTTTTTCACGGCCTACTCATAAATCAGTCCATTCAGCAATGGGAAGGGTGCTGTAGCAAATTTAGTGATGCATATGGTGCATGCTGATATAAAATATCAAAATCTTTGTATAACCATCACAAAATAGATAACGAAGGGCCAGGAGACAACAGTCATGATGCTAGAGAGATTCTGAAAAGCTTTATAAAGCATAAAGCCTGAAGATACAACTTAAAGAATTGAGACACATGTAAATGATCAGACTAGTTTTTCAAGCAACAGAAGCAGAATAAATTAAAGCTAGGAAATGGGAGAGTAGAAGACATATTTTTGCTAAAACAGTGACCTTCAGATTGATTATGTTAGTCTGACTGATTAGATCCTCCAAAACCAACCCTCTTCAGTTAGAATTAAAAATGCCTTAACATGTTCTCATTGAAGTATTCTAGCTTCTCTGAGAAACTATACATGTGCCTCATATCATATAAGAATGCTTTTCAGCATCTAAACCAGTATTTCATTTTGTGAGGAAAAAAATCTCCTCATGTAATTTATTCACACAATCATTTTTAATGTAACTTCTTAACTGCTTCCCACTGGTAATACTTACTATACAGATTTCCTTATTTTTTTCAGAACTTTTATTTGTCAACATTGTAGAATATTTCACTACTACAATTGAGTATCCATGAAAAAAATTTTGAATCTTCCCAGCTCATCTTAAATAAATTTTCATGATAGAAATAGAAGACATTTTCCTGTACTTTTAAACTTCGTATAACCTAAAGAACATCACCCAGAATTTCATGGTAGTATTTTTTGTGGACTGATTTTTAAAATGCAAATTGAGATCTGTAATAGAATTCTATTTTTGTGGAAATAATGGGGAGAAAAGGCACATGTTAATTGGTCCACACTTTACTGTAAAGGTAAAAATAAAATCATAAGAGGAGAAGTTTTCAAAAGCCACTGTAGAGAGTATGCTAAAAAGGTTGATGAGAATGAAAAACCACTGATTCTCAGCTGGCAGGTGTTTGATTGAGGACAGACATTATGACTGTCAAATTGACCAAATCTGATGCTTCTGCAGATCCTCCAACAGAATTCTGCAAGTAAAGAGACAGAAAAAGGAGGTAGTAAGAGGTGACTTAAGAAGGGGTTGCAGATTTAGATAATGCATTCAAATAAATTAGTGAGGACACAGAAGAAATTGACTAATATTTATCAGGAAAGAAAGTCCACTGGAGTTGGGAACATAAATCTCATAGGAATCAGTTTTGGACTGGTCATGTGAAATACTTTCCTCATTAATGTTCTGAAAGAGTTTGCATAGAATGCATAGCAAAATTATCAGGTTGCAAATGACTTTTAAAACTTTGAGCTAATGGAAAGCTGATTGGAATAGAAATAATAAGAATATTTTATTAGAATTTTGATGTGGACCAATTCAAGTAATGCAGCTAAGGATTAAAAGTTCCAAATTATTCCTAACAGATAGAGGCCTCAATTTTCAGTTCACAATCCATGAAGGATCCTAGGAACAGTCTTGTCTCTTTTCCATAACTTACATGCCTTCCTGATCTTGCCCTCTCACCTTTCTGAATACATCTCATACCAATTATGAGATTTATTAACACTCATTGCATATGTGACCACAAACATGTTACATAATCCCAAGGCTGTTTTATCATTTGTAATTTTATTAGGATTTATTTTGACTCTCATATTAAAGTCACTGTTAAAAGATTCTGTATTATATAATGTGTAGTTTGTAGTTCAAAACAGAAAATAGAAAATGAAGAATATTGATATGGTGGTAAGGGTCATATAAGTCAGTTTTTGCAAACGTTTTGAGGAAACCTAAAATTTACAGGGTCATTTCAGATAGATCAAACCAGGTCTTTATGGGACCAAAAGGGCCAATCTAGATGGATGATATAGCTACATATTCGATGTAATTTGAAAGACTCTAAGAATCATCCATGCTCCCCACTTGCCTGTCTTACCTCTCCTCAACTCTCAGGCATATGTTTACTTGGCTAGTGGAAAGGATATTTTTTCCCTGCTAACCTTCCGTGGTGCCTAAGATTCTTAGCAATAATGTTTTCATTGGAGGAGAGAATGAATCTATTCAGATAAACTAGTACAATCTTGGAACAGAGAGAAGTAATTTTTGATAGGAAAAAAAAAAACAAAAAAGGAGTCTCAGCCTACAACATGGAAGTGTGAAGCACTAAAAGAGGAAAATAAGATGCGGAAGTTTGGGAGGAGATGGAACATGAAGGGACAATGGAACAAGGAGGGAAACCTTCATCCAAAATCACTTCTTTGTTTGTTTGTTTTGCTCCTTAGCAGTGTAACTGAGACTCATTAAGCCTCAGCAAAAAAGAAGTCTGTTAGTTGAAATCCCAAAGGGAAATTAGAACAAAGAAAATATTTTCATTTCTTAAAACTTGTAATGGCAAATACAAAGAGAATCAATTTTTCTGTATTTTTCTTTTAAGGATGTATATGAACTTTTCTCACTGATTTAAATATTTTAGTTTTTCTCTGGTATCATAATAACTACAGTTTTTACAAAATTGGTCAGTAACATTAACCTCCCCATGGATAACATTGGTCGAGTTTCTTTTTACCATCTTAAAAAAGTCTGTTTTTTACTCCATGTTGAAATAGCATTGTTTTAAGCTATGCCTAGTAAATATTTGGGGGCTGGTGATGTGACCTTAAAGTATCTGTAGCTATAGGACTGCTATTCAACTGGATTTGCCCCCTAAAAATGTGTCTGGATTACTTCATAAATTAGATATAGAATTTCAGTTATGCTGACCTGTAATTTATGGACGCATATATGTTTTTACTTCGTAAATATAGTTCATTTACCCCCAAAATGCAAGGCAGACGGATGGGGACTTCAGGAAGAGCCATCATGAAGAGCACCAGTGTGAGTGGAGAGATGTACACACTGGAGCATAATGACGGCAGCCAGTCGGACACAGCTGTGGGTACAGTTGGAGCAGGTGGAAAGAAACGGAGATCCAGCCTGAGTGCCAAAGTGGTTGCCATAGTGTCTCGAAGGAGTAGAAGCACATCTCAACTTAGCCAAACAGGTGAGTGATGCGAATTCCACTTAAACATCTCAAGTCCTTGCTGGAGAGACAAAAGCTGATCTTCATGCTATGGCTTGTGATGGGATTGTGGTGTGTATTTGGTTCTTCTTTGCAAAGAAAGTTTACTTTTCCGTCTCTGAAAGTGTGTTACATGTATGAGTTTATTTTTTTTCCTATGCAGCTCTCTTAACAAGGATTCATTTTTTAATCTGTAAGTGGTCAGATACTTTCCTTTAAGTGAAAAAAAATTGAGGCCATATTTACAAATATGCAAGGAAATGCAAAGAAGTATTAAAGATCCAAATTGATTTATGTGCAAGAAAAGCAACAGGATTCTCTTTATTTCAAAATGTTCCATAATTCAATTATTTATAATTTAGGCTATATCTATATTTTTTATAGAAAAGAAGGTCAGTTGTGCAACTTGAAATATAGTCTTCAAGGTACTGTATGAAGATAATAATTGAACTGTGCTTATTATAGTTTCAATGCAAGCAAAAACCCAGAAATGATTTTTACTTTAGAAAAATGGTTCAGTGGTTTTTTGTGAAGAAGAATGTTGTAATATAAATTTGCTTTTCAAATATTTTCTACTGCTTGTGAATCTTAAAAGCTTTATGTCCTAAGGGTATGTGTATGTGCATGCACAGAAAGGAGAGTGATTATTTTTGCATTATAAAATACTGCTTAAAATTATATAATATTGGTCAGACACATTAGATAATCCATTACTATGCTCAATACTATGTAAAAAGGTAAGTGAAATAGTCAACTGATGTAAAGCACCTGTTTCTCCTCTTGTAACCAACATTGGTTCCATTTTCTGTTCCTAATAGCAACAGCCTTGTCACAAAATTTACCTATACCAAAAAGCTTCCATAAAATCATTTTTATATCTCACTGGGCATTCTTTAAAAAGTACCTATTTAAAATTCTATATTCTACTGGATATACTGACAAATAAATTAGAGGTAGGAAATTTGGGTTGTCTTAAAATCGTAGGATTAGAATGAACCTAGATAAGCTAGCAACCCTCTGATAGATCTGTGTGTTTGTCAAACAGTGAGATGAGCTGTTGTTTATTGTGAAGAAAAATCATTTGTCTTCCTTAGGATCAGGTTTCTTTAGGAGTAAGAGGCATTTTTTTATTTGTGTTGTTTGTTTTATTTTTTTCATGATGATGGTCTTGGTTATTACTTTTGAAGTAACTATGCTTTACAGTGTGAAGTACGGAGGAGGCTTTGACCACCAGACTTCAAAATATTTCATCACTGAGATGAAATGGAAATGTTCTTTAATATCATTTAAGGAAACCAGTGTTTCCTATGAGAGAGGCTACAGGTTTAGGAGATGGTTTATCTTCTGCCCCCAACTTCTTCCCCACAGTCTGTCTCTGTCTCTGTCTCTCTCTATCTCTGTCTCTCTCTTACCCCTGTCTCTCTCTCTGTCTCTTTTTTGCTCACTCTCTTACTCTCTCATGTCCCCTCTCATTAGTTCCCTCTAGTTGAGTATAATCAAGAGTTCTTAGTATAAAACATAAAAATAATTTTGCATAGGAACTATATTTGTGGCTTATTTTTGTAGGTAATAGGTTCAAATGATTATTGTCAAAACAGTCAGCCCTTTGTTAGCTTAAATTTTCCAGTTATGGTCATGTATTGACTTTAAAATAATATCTACCTTCCCAGAGTTGCATTGTTAATAACTTTCGTGAAATATCCTACTTCCAGAGATTTGGTTTTAATGTACAGGTGCAAAAAGAACATTAGATCATGAAGCCATGAATGCAAAATACATATTTCTTTCCCATAGTGAATTAGTAAATAACCTTTGACTTCTCTCTAGGACTCAGTTTGTTTGTATAATGGTAGGTTTAACTAGATGTTCTCCTGTGAACTTTCCAGGTGTAAAACTTCGTTTCTCTTTCTATATCATAATTTTACCTTTCATTTGATAACCTGTCTTTAGGTTTCATTCTTGATTTTTCTAAAGCAAGTAACAAATATTGATAAATCCTCCATTATCATTGCTCTTTGTTTTAGTGCATAGCCTGATTTTTCTCCTTCTTATATCTTCTACTAGTGATTTTTTCCTCCATCAATGATTATATTTCATCCCTCCTATAGAGATTTACCAAAAACTCAGAATTTCTTATTCTAAATATTTCACCTATGATCCTCAAATCTATATTTACGGATTCCTCCTCCCCTAAGAAATAGTCCTTCACTTTAATCTCCAATAAGAAAGCTCCTCTTCTATTTCCCACTTTAACCAAGCTCAGTATTTACATATCTCATAATTTCCAGCCCTTCCTTTCAGTAATACTACAATTTTTATTGTCATAAACCTGTAGAATAGTTTTGCCTTTTTTTAATTTTCCCTAAACTATCTCTACTCTCTCTTCTCATCACCTCAGAAATACTATCTGGTGTATACTGAATTTTAATAAAAACTAGTATAATTGATTTCAATCTCTTCATTATGAAAAAAGACCATTAATCTGAGACTGGTAAGGCATTTCAGGGGGCCCTCCAAGTCAATGGATAATTGTGGCAGATTTTTTAATCTTGTCAATTGATCAAAGATTAGAGGAGGAATACAGCCTTACTTATATATTAAAACAAGTTGGATATTGTGTGAAATAGAATGTATGATGTTTAATATAAATGTTTAAGTTGAATGTAAAAAAAAACTTCAATTAAGGACTTCTCTTATAGTGAGCCTTTTTATAATGAGAGACACCCTGGGTTACAGGTTCTCTCCCCTCTGCCATTACAGATGACAGGTATAAATGTGAAGCACTAAAAATGAAGTTTAACTAGCTCTTTTTAGCATGATCTATTTTAAGCAGATCATTTTTCTGTTTTTAATAAGAAAACTTTGTTAAGGAATATATTTGATCTTTATATGAAGTCAAGTAAAATTTATTTTTAAAAAGAATATATTATTTATTATTATTTATATATAAAATATATAATTTACTATGTTCTTTAATTATGTATGTCCTATAGAATATTTCAGTTATAAATAATATTAAGTTTTAAAATCCCCTCCTTTATACCATTTATTCATAATGAAAGTAGGAATAACTTTTTGAAATATTATTTTCTAAACTAGAAGAGTGGCATAAACAGAAAGTTTTCCAACAGTGAATCTAGGTCTGCTCATAAATTCTTTCAACCAATCAAGCTTATAGCTAAAAATCTATTCGGTAAACAGTAGCAGAATTTGACTTCAAGGGAATGAAGTAGGGAAGAAAGGGAAATTTTAAGAAAAAGTCCCTGAGCTGGAAATATTTTGGAATTGACTGAAGTTCTAGGTAAACTTAGAGCTGGGCTTTAAAATATGAAGAAGATTTTAGTCTATGTTGGTTAGTGGCCCAACCTGTGTGATGTGAAGATTTGCTCCTCATATGCTAACTACATAATATTCCACCAGTGGTCATCCTCTCTTCACTTGCAAATGAAGGCATTATTGGGAAGGGTCTATAAATCTATGAAAAATCATTCCTAAATAACACTCTTGAAATTATGGTAAGAAGTGTCATAAAAATAACAAATATTCATGTGTCTAAGTGAGTAAAACTAATAATATATCTATGTTTCTAGAGCTTTTCTATGTACTCTTAATTTACATGCATATGTGTGTGCTCCCTCAAGCATACCACAGCATAATAGCACAAATCACATATAAATACTTCAGCTTAGAAAAGGCAATTAATTATGCAAGTGTCAGAGTGGCACAGAGCACAGAAAAGGATGGGATTCACTCTCCCATTAACTTTTGAGAGGCTTTCTGGAAGAGGTGAGACCTAATTATAAAAATACATAAATAAATCAGGAAAATTACAAAGAAAAGGACTTTCCAAGGCAGAGGGAACAGTACGGTTATTAAATGTTGAAAATTGTGAGTGTTTACTCACCTGGGATGTGGAGGGGAGGGAATCTATGTGGATCCTAAAACCATATGAAAGATTTCTTTAATTTTCATGCATACCCCTCCTCAATATAAGGGAAAAGGTCATCTCAGGACACACCTTAGATTGTATAAGTTTTTTACAACTTAGACTATGATTTCTGATTAAAACATTTAGCTTTTATGAAAAACACATCTACAAATGTAAAATATCATCAGCTTTATAGACTAGAAATTACTCAATTTACTTTATCTTATACCATTGAGTAACTATGTCTGCAGTGCTATACCAGGTACAGGAGGTACTTTAAAAATAGACATTATCACCCACAGTGGAAGTAAATAATTCACACTTGAAATACACATGAGCCAAAGAACTAAATGAGAAAATGTAAAATAAAATCCTAAACAAATTAGAACTCTGTGCTATTTATGCATGTTACCAAAGGAAGGGGAAGACAAATTCATCAAGGATGTCAGTCTCCTGCAATAAGGGTACACACAGAATTGGTAGATGATTTTGTTCTAACCGTAGAATGAAATTATTGTTCATTATGTCTTAATAGTTAAGAATACTTAGGGAGGTTAATATTATTTTTTTCGAAATGCTGGCAGGAGTTTTTGTGTTTATACTTTAATTATGGGAAACATTGTAATACTGTATTATAATTTTTAAATAATTAAAAGTAAATTATGATTTACTAGCAATGTACTAAAAAAACTGCTATGCTTCTTTAATGATAGATATTCTGTACCTTTCCAACATTTTTCTGCCATCAAAATTTCTTTCTCCCTTGTCCAATTACTTTTCTTTAAGACCCTGCTCAAGACCCTTTAACTCTATCTAGATGGTGTCCCCTACTATTTCAACGTTCACTGGTACCTTTTTTTTTACTCTGAATTCCTAGGTGAAGTTCTCTGACTTCACTATCTACTTGCTGCAAGCACAAAATTTTGAGGCTACTTCCATTAGCAAAATAATAGATCCAAATTTGTAAGTGTCTTACATAGATACAGATAAACAGAAAAATTCCAATAACTTGAAAATGATGCACACTGTGAGTAGAAGAATCTGAACCTATATTTATAAAAAGGCCTTTCAGTCCCATATGCTCCTCACATATTCTTCCTTTCCTTTTGTGTTATACCAGGGTTCATGGAGCAGGGCCTGGGTCCCTACAGACTCCATCCACCACACTTCTGGTCTAGACGCCCCGCAAAGCCTTTTCCTTCTCTCTTCCTCATCTGGCACGTTTAGCATTATCTATTTTACAATTTAGGCATTTACAAAAGACTGGAGTCTCTGCCTTCTGGCTGTCTTGTGTTTTCCTGCAAAAATCCCTGAGTCAAGGAAGCATAAAATAATTTTGTGGAAATTATTAAAAGGCTAATAATTTTGTGGAAAGGAGAAAGAAAAATACAGGGAAAAAACCCACAAATATGTATTTCAATAAATTTTTCCTAGTCCATGAGCACAATTTGGATAGAGCAAAGGTATGTGAGAAGTCTGTATTAGGAAATAGTTTTAAAGAAAATGTCAGGATAGGGCCTTAAAAGCTCTGTAAGGGACTTAGCTCACCATCTGATGGGGAACTTTTAATCAAGAGAACAGAAGAAAAGCAGCTATACTCCCAGAAGCTTAAACTGGAAGTAGGTGGAGAACATCAGTGCAGAAGCACGTGGAAGCAAGGTCAGGTGGAGAATAATGAATGAAATGGAAGTGGCGTTGCAGATGGAAAAGAGTGAGCTTGTTCAGGAGAAACAATGAACTGAAGGTAGATGCAACAGATGACAAGGTGAAATCCCACTTCAGAAACAAATGACGAAGGACAAAGGGAAAAAATGAATAAAGGTGTAGGGGGCTCGGGTGAGGATCCAGAAAAAGAATGACCAAAGAGGAGGAGAAACAGAGTCTCCAGGGAGGTAAGAATTTTAAAAAGAGCCTCGTTAACCTACGGTAAGATTGATGGGATTAGGGAATAAGAACAGATCATTGATTTATGGACTGAATGGCTATCCCTGACCTTCAATTTGGATAGACTAATAAGGAAGGGCTGAGGCTAGAGTGTGCCCCAAGGTGGGAGAGGATTCAGCATGGGCTGGGGCCCATTCTACTCTCAATTTTGTCATTCATTTCAGCTCCCTCTCATAACCATTGCCTCATCCATCTCTGCTTTAATTACTTCCCCCAGTTGGATTTGAGATGGGGCTCTTGTCAGGGTAGGAGGCGCTAGAACAGGAGTTGCTATGGGTGGGAGCCCCAGGGAATGTAGGGGATCTACAGTGGGATAGAGTGAGGCTGCCCACACCATCCCTAAAGGCTGTTCAGAAAGATGGTGCTGTGGCTGGAAAGATAGATAAACAGAGGCGATTCTTAATTAACTTCTCTTCAGGGAGTTTAGCATCAGGAAAGAAAGACATTAAATGCAGGCAGACCTTTTTTCTTTCATTCTATTGACATTTATTAAGTATTTTTCTTGTACCAGACTCTGTGATTGACAGAGTACTAGGAGTAAGTAATTGCTTCCCAAAAGTCACATAGGTAAAGCAAGTCATAAAATAAAGCAAATGAACACCTGCTTGGAGAGTATACTTTATTTACCTTGAGAAAATGAATATTTTACATTTGTCCTAGGACTTGTTTTTTATCCTTCTCACCAGCACAATTTACCAAAATATTCTCTGTATTTTAAGTTTAGTATTACTTTGTAAAGACTCTCTGTCTTTTTCCTTATAAAAATAAGTGTATAGGCCGGGCACGGTGGTTCACGCCTGTAATCCTAGCACTCTGGGTGGCCGAGGCGGGTGGATTGCTCAAGACTGGGAGTTCGAAGTCAGCTTGAGCAAGAGCGAGACCCCGTCTCTACTAAAAATACAAAGAAATTAATTGGACAACTAAAAATATAAGAAAAAACTAGCCTGGCATGGTGGTGCATGCCTGTAGTCCCAGCTACTCGGGAGGCTGAGGCAGAAGGATCTCTTCAGCCCAGGAGTCTGAGGTTGCTGTGAGCTAGGCTGACACCATGGCACTCTAGCCCAGGCAACAGAGTGAGACTCTGTCTCAAAAAAAAATAAAAATAAAAATAAAAATAAAAAAGAAGTGTATAGCTGCGGGGAAGGAAGGTTAAGGTAGTCTCTTTGAACAATCTAGGAAATGTTTTGTTGGCTCTGCTGATTATTTACAGTGTAAGCCAAAAATTTTTATAAAGGACGCAGGCCCCCCAAAAGTTTCAGAAACTGAAAGCTACTGTGGATCAAACTCTTGCTGAAATCTGAATTCCGTATTCATGCCTCGTTTATTTGATTCTTTAATGGCACAAGAAAAACATTCTGAGGAACGTAATGTTTCATGTTCTTTGTTTCCTGAACGCAAAATCATGGTGCCAGAAATGATTCTCAAGTCTGCAAAACCATCAAATTAATGTAAGCATGGGCTCTTTTATTTACTGTTGCTGTCTGGCTCAGGAATTCACTACTGTTAATAGAGATTCAATTCAGCTGTAGTAACTCATCATCTGAAGAGATGCCCTAATAAGGATTAGTATTTTCAAACATACTCCAGCTGCTCTATGTTTATTCTTTTCCTTGCTCTGTACTATAAATTTTGAGCTCAGCTAAGATATAGATATACTTTTAGGTTAGTCTGGTAGAAAAAAAATATTGGTTTGAGTGGAATTGATTTTTATGATTAATTTGTATTTCAGGATTTGGAGAAGGAAACTAAATTTATTAAGTGCCTTCAAAGCACAATAAGTACTCAATTGCATATGGTGATAATTATTTTTAACTATACTAAGATAATTGTTAAGCATGAGATCACTTTCAGAATGGGTGCCATAACATATTGTAGGTAGTTAATGATGTAAGGAGAAAACTGATTATTTTTAAACAGATAACCAATTTCAATGCATCCTCATTCAATGCAGTGGTTTTAAAGAGATTTTTGATGTGTTTTACTAACTTTTTTACATTTTAAGCATAGAAAAGCAAAAAGAAGATATATAAAATTCCTGCAATATCACCACTAATTGCAAATTCAGTGTGAAAATATTAGTATATTATTGGCTAATCTTTTCATGCATTTGTGTTATTAATACTGATAAAGCCATTAGCAATAATTGTAATTTAGTGAGCAATTACTACATGGCAACCAGTGTTTTAATTGCTTTGCATGTATTAATTTCTCTAGTCCACAAAATACAGCTGTGATGTACTATTACTATTCCCATTTTTCTGGTTCCATTACTTGTCTGAAGCCACACAAATCTTAGAAGTTGAAGTTGGATTTATGTTCTTAACCACTCTGCTGTAATCCCATGCAACTGTATATATACACACACACAAAGATATCTTTTTTATATAGCTTTTTAAAACAACCATATCTTTATAATATTTAATTTTGTTCTATTATCTTGCCTTTTTTTGTTGTTTTTACTTTTTTAAAAGGTGCATTTAGGACCCCAGTCCAAGGGCCTTGTACCTTATACCAGGTTGGATTAGATAGCTGGTTGGGCTCAAGAGACAGTTAGATCTTAAAATATTTTGTATCTCTTATATCTGAAAGTTTGTGGGCAGTAGGAAGGAGAAGAATGTCAGAGATAAGGATACATGATGTTGACATTTACTAAGAAGGTGATTACTGGTGAAGGGCCGTATTTGCCAATTCTGGCCATGTTGAGCATAGAAACGGCAATTGAAACCAATGAAGTTGCTTAGGAAGGAGATGTAGAATGCAAGGAAAGAGGATCTGAAAAAGACTCCTGAAGAAAACAAAAAGTTAAAGGGCCATTTTGAACCTCAATTTTCCCAACTATAGAAATGGAATCATAAATGGTACCTACCTCAGAAAACTATTGTGAAAATTAAATGAAAAATTTCATAAGCAGTTTATCAAAGTAACTGACACATAGCAAGGGATCAATAATCATAATAATAATTAGCGATTTGAATAATTCTGAGGAACCAAATAAAAGGTAAAGAACAGATAGCAGTGACATCATTCATAAATGACAATCAGGGGATGTTAATGTAGAGAATATTTTTATCTATTCATTAGATGTAGTGAGTAGAATACAAATTCTTAAGACTTAACACTTGAGTTCTAAGTCAGAGTTTCTCAAAGCTCTTCCTGTCAAGTTTACCGTGTATGATCTGGTGAAACCTGTCAGTCTTGGCCTCAGTAAATTGCACTTTTGCTCGTATATACTACTTTGTGCACACACGTGAAAGGTGTTTATGGCCACCCAGAAGTATGCTGATCCCAAATTAGGGACAAGCTGCCAGACAGTGACCCGAGTTCTCTCTTTATCAGCTCCTCCCTCCTCTGCTCTGTTACTCAACCTTTATTATATTAGTTCATGGGTCAGCAAACTCTGGCTCCAAGCCTGTTTTTCTTGTTGTTTATGGTCCATAATCTAAGAATGATTTTTATGTATTTTAAATGGTTGAAAAAAATCAAAATGAGAATAATATTTTGTAACATGTGAAAATTATATAAATTCCAATTTCGTGTTCATAAATACAGTTTTGTTTACATACAGCCATATTTATTCATTTACATTTTGTCTGTAAATGTACATTCTTTCATGCTACAAAGTCAGAGACCACTTGGCCCACTAACCTAAAAATATTCACTATTTGGTCCTTTAAAGAGAAAGGTTCTTAACTTCTGTTCTAGGCCAAGAACTTAGTGCCTGCAATGCAGAAGGTGACATTAGTGAACAGTGATCATTTCTATTATTATTCTTTGCTTCTCAGAGTCAGGAATTAACTTACCCTACTACCATGACTTTATTTTTTTTTCCATATTCCTGTTGTGTTTACATTTATACCATGAGCCTATTTATCTTTCTCACTAGACACTAGATTTTCCAGAATGAAGACTTATGCTCCTGTGGATAAGACTCTATAGATCTTCAGCTTTGCCCTAAAAATTGACCTATGACTTAGCGGCTTACATACAGTAATAAAAGCCTTTCACTCAACTCTGAGTTTCCCAGTTGGGTGCTCAGGGACTGTTTCTGTTATTTCACTGATAGTTGCATCCCTAGCACTTAGCACAAAGCCTGTACCAGGCACACAAAAGTTTACTTGAACCAAAGAAACTTTTAAGAATTTTCTGTACTCTTTTTTCATAAGCCACTCAGTCTTCCTCTCACTCTAATCTGAATTCTGCCCGTTCAGTTCTCCCAAAACATTCTTACTAAGGTCACAGAAAGTCCATCGACGTGAATTTATTTGGATAATTTAACTTACGGTGTGGGTCATAGGTATTGTGCATATGTGAATCCAACGAGCTGTATATGACAGAAAAATATTAGTTAAAAATAATCCACTTTTTATTTGACATGAGTAAATGCTTGTTATTTATTTCCCTTCTCTCAAATGTGTAACTTCGTTTCTTGCTATGCTCCAGACTTAGCTTCCTGAGGTTCACAAAACATGCCTTAAAGCTTCTTTTGTTGCACTTTTGTAGGTGCTAAACTCTGTAGTGGGAAAGTTCTTCATCTGTCATCTTGGCTGTCAAAATCCTTTTCATTCAAGCCCCATCCAAATTTTGATTTCTTACTGGGACCGAAAGTAATTCTCCTAAGTCCTATGAGTCTTTTTTTTCTTTTTTCTTTTTTGGTTCTCATGTGGTGCTGTTTAAATACTTCTTTGCCCCATAAATATCTGTGGAGGTCTTGTCACAAGATGAACTTCAAAGTTTCTTAAGGGTTGTAACCATGTGTCAGGTGTTTTTTTGGCCTTGCACAACAGTGCCTTTAATGCAGAAGAATTACAATAAACATCTTTTGGATGTGTGAGTATGATGCTTGCTCAGTCAAAATGTCATGTTCAGATGCTAATTAATTGATTATATTATGGCATTTAATTTAATATTGTGACAAGTTGTCCTTACTAGGTCAATTTTAAAGGCACTCTTTCTTCTGTGTTGGGTTTTGTTATTTCTAGGAATTGTCTGGGTGCAGTGGCTCATGCCTATAATCCTAGCACTTTGGGAGGCTGAGGCGGGAGGATTGCTTAAGGCCAGAAGTTCAAGATCAGCCTGGGCAACATAGCAAGACTCCATCTCTACAAAAAATTTAGAAACCAGGCATGGTGGTACATTCCTATAGTCCCAGCTACTTGGGAAGCTGGGGTGAGAGGATCACTTGAGCCCAGAACTTTGATGCTGCAGCGAGCTGTGATTGTGCCACTGCACTCCAGCCTGGGCAACAGAGCAAGACCCTTTCTAAAAAGAAAGAAAGACAGAAATCCTTTTTTATTTTTAACAAATATAGTTGCCCTTTGAACAACACAGGTTTGAACAGGGAGGTTACACTTATGTTGGATTTTTTTCAACCAAATGTGGATCTGAACTACTGTGTTCTTAGGAATTAAAAACTTTCGTTAAGGAAGGCTGACTTAAATTTTGAACCCATCCCCTGAGTATACTGAGGGATTACTGTAGAACTGATTTATGTATTATTTTGCCTCCTCCTTTTCCCTTTCTTTCTCATTTTGTATATCACTTCCAAAGCACCTGAACATTTATCTGGACACCTTTAATCAGTTAATTCCATCTTTTGGCTTTTAGGTTTAACTCTTCTACAGATAAGAGTATATAATGATCATTTTAAGATTTTGAGACAGTAAAATCTGGTGCTGACAGCTACTTTGCCATTACAGTAAAAATCAAATAAAGTAACATTTTATTAGAAAATTACTGAAAGACAAAAATTTGCATTTATGAAGTATAATACATAATGATTGATAGAGATATTATGTGTTGCCAACATTCTTCTACATGTTACTTCATTTAATAAAGGTCTGTTAACCATATGAAAATACTTAGGTGAGAAATGCAAAAATGTCCATATTTTAGGGAAATCAATCTTTGTTGAGGAATAGAGACAAGATGCTTGTGGATAAGGGATCTGCTATAATTGCTCTTTAAATAAGCTAGCAAATTCTTATTTGAGAAATAAACTTCTGATATTGGGCCAGTACATTGTGATACTTGTTACAAAATCATTTACATTGTAAGGATTCTTTTCTTATAACCAAAGAATTTGGTACACACAATGATTAGTCATAGTTTTAGCGAGGCTTAACAGACTTTTATGTTCTTAGGATTAAAAGGAGATGAAAACATTCTGTATTCCAGATTCAAACTCAATACACTAGGATGTTTTTGTAAGTGGAAATACCACATTTTTTTGCTCTTAATTTGCAATTATAAAGTTTCCAAAAAGCAAACAAATAGCAAATAATCATACTTAGATAAGTTTGAAGTGAAAAAGATTAAACATTATATATAATAACTAAATAAATTTACATTTATAAATAGACATATAGTTGCATTGAAACACTTTGCTACTATCTAATGATGTCATGATGTAGAAGTATATTAACTGAGTAATATAAAAAATTATTTAACATCTTAATATGTTCCTCACTCTAAATATGAAACTGTAAGAAAGAATTGATCCATCTACCTACATTATAGAGACTGAAAATAGATGTAAAGCCTCTAATGACGGAGAGTTTTTGAAAGGAAAGAGTATTGATTGGAAACCCACAGGAAAAATAAAGCCAAGAGATAGGTAATCAACTCTAGATGATTTAACCTGCTGCTAAAAATGCTAGTTCCTATTTACAGTTTCTACCTCAGGAAATTCACCCAAGCTGTTATTCAATTGTTTTTAAAAAGGAAAAACAAAAAGAATGAGAATTTGTCATTTTAAGAAATGATTACATAAAATTTTATGGAGATTATTTATAGAGTAGTATAAGATTCTGTGATCTTCAGCAGATCAATGAGGAAAACATACTAATTGTTATATATATTAGACTTATTGAGAAGGCTGATATCACTAGCAAGATCAGAGTAGGATCGGTTTACCTTGAAAATAAAAGTTTACCGTAAGTTCAGTTCTTTGGCTTTCTATACTGCTAAATAACTCTGTCTTCTCATGGATCATTCTCATTGTCTCTTTCAAAGTAAAGACTGCAAAGTATTACTTTTCAAAAAATCATTCACTTTCTTAAATCATGTAATTAATTTTAAAAATCTAATCTAATTTTTGTACACAGAATAAAATGAGGGAATAAATGGCTAAATGTAAATGTTTTGATGTTGGCAGTAAATGCATTTACCAGGTTGATAAGGCACATCTTTTCCAGGATGTTTCAATTTGGTCTAAGTGCAATTGCAAGTATTGATTTTAATTTCCAAGGTGTGTGTGGCGTGAATAATGGGTCCCATGGTGCCTGAATCAAAGTGGCTCTGTAATAACAGAGCTCTGGATCCCTTTTGCCAGTGGTCCTGGAGGCAGAATCCTGTCTCCTCAAGACCTCTGCCTGTGCTTTTCTCTTCATATTCAGCGTGTCCTAGATTCCCTGGCCCGGATAGCACAATTCAACACACAGCTTTTTATTTCACTCTGTAAATGGCTTAACGACATTATTAAAAGTAATGCCAGTTGTCCGTTCTTTTGTTCTGCTTTTATATTTTTACAGTTGTCATTCATTGCATACCCTTTAGCTAAGCATTTGAGAAGAGCCTATGCCCTGTAGAACTTGGCACTGAGCACTCTTCGTGGTACATAAGAAATAAAAGCATTTTCCTTGCCCTGGAGTAATTTACAAGCTCATTTACTAAACAGTATATCAACAGGCAAAGAACAATCTTCTTTTTATAGAACTTTACAGTTTACAAATGCCTTTCATGCTCACCATCCTGTGAGTGCAAAATTATTGAAAGCTTTTAAAATAACAGCCTGAAGAGATTAGGAATGCATTAACTGAGGAAGGCTTCCTAAAGAAAATGACTTTCGAAGTTAAATGTAATATAAATATCTGCTCTTTAGTTCTCACAGTTTCCATAAACTTTAACATATGCTTTCCCATCCAGAAAATAATTGTGAGAATTAAATATAATTTTAAAGCACAAATATTTCAAATTTTACATACATGACACCTGAAATTCTAATTTTTTGCAGAATCTGTTTTTAGTAGCATATAATACAGCATTTGTCTTATTTATTCTTAGTTTATATCTACTCACCTCCCCAAGGTATTAAAAAAAAAAAACCATTATTTCTGTTTTCAGCTTTCCATTTTTTCTCCGCCATTAAATCTTTAGGTAAGTAGGACCTGAAACCAGCAGTTATTCCCTGCTGAACTTAAGTGGCTACTGTTTTTATTCCCACTCATTACTGGCAGTCATGTTTATGTGATGCCAAACATTTATTTCATTCTCTCCTTATTGAGTGGTTAATAACAGCTAATAAGAATGGCTAGTACTTGTTCAGCCCATATTATGTGACTGGAACTATGTAAACCGCATGCTGTGCATGATCACATTTAATCCTCTCAACAACCCTATGAGGTTGCTCCAAGAGCCTATGACATAGGACAGTGATTATCTCTGGAGTTTTCAAGGGAAAAATAGAAGCTGAGAGAAAGTAAATGACTTGACCAATGTCACACAGCCAGTAAAGAGAGAGAATTTGAACCTTTGTGTGTGCCCAGAGCCTCAGAGCTTAAGCACTATGCCATATGGCCTGAGTATATTTAAAGTGCTGCTATAGGCTAGTTAAATGTGTAATTGCCTATAAATATCCAGAATATCAGGTGTCAAATGTTTAGCATTTTGTCATTTCCACATAAGTTGATATAACTAGAGAAATATTTAGTTTAGACTTCATTTTCCTTTACAGGGAGGAAATTATAAAATGCATATCCACAGAATTTTATATCCTTAGACTAAGCTGAAGCACACTACCACTATTTTTTCTTCTTTAGTGATATGCCTCACTTTATTCATCCCATTTGACTTGTCAGGAAACTGAAACATACAGAAGTTACATAACTTGCCTGAGTTCACACACTCAGGGCGGAGCTGGAATTTGAACCCAGCAGTTGGGCTACAGTCTGTGCTGTAAATGAGGCGTGTCATTGAAGTTGGCACCAGAAGCGACACTGTCAGCAAGCCACCTGAGTCTGCACCGTTACACTGCACGGCAACCAGCAACCTGATGGACGGTGCTACCTTAAAATGTGCAGCGACTCAAACACAATCAAATTTCATTCCTTGTTGGTTTAACAAAAATGAGTTTGTTAGACATCTGCGAGTTTAGTAAATTCCACCAGGTTTTCCTATTGAGAAGGGAGTATATGAATATGAGACCATACCTCAAATTATGCAGTCTTCTCTCAAAGTAGTATGTGATATCCAGAATGGTGCTGATTTTTCTCTGCACCATAGTGCTGCTTTCTGAGGATTGAAGAAGTTATTAAAAAAAAAAAAAAAAGATTTCCCTGGAATAGATGGAAAGGAGATGAAAAAGGGAAGAAGAGATTAAAAGACAGACATGAAAGAGATTCTCTTTGGTCCATGTTATCTGAACTATGTGTAGTAAGGCACTGGGAGAAAACACTATTGCTCCTACAATAGGTAGCGTGGGTACGAGGAAAGGACAAGGCAAATTGTCCACGAGGATCCTCTAATAGCGCTAAACCAAGATCAAGTTGGTTGTATTGGGAAGGAGATGGGAAAGTGCTCATTCATATCTCTAAAAATGCCTCTGTATACTTATAAGAAAACTGGATTCATTTGTTCTGCTTATTTAACTGATTCATTTATCCACAGGACTAAGCCTAATCATAGATATTAATAAAGGATGTGTTTACTGTGGGTACTTACTCTACGCCAGACTGGCACGATCCTAGTGCTTTAAAACAGGTACCAATTATTATCAGCATTTTTTAGATAAGGAAACTCAGGCTCAGAAAGATTAAATAATTTCCCCAGGGTCATATAGCCAATAACTGATAGATTCAGCATTCAAGTAGTAGAATTTATATTCTTAGCCATCATGCTATGCTATCATCTTCAAGTAATTTAGTATATTAGTTAACATAATTCTAGCTGCTATGAAAATTGACCCTAAAATGTATAAAGGTTCAAATTCAATAAAATTCTATTTATTGCTCATTTAACAATTTGAGGCTGGTGCCTGTGGTTGGCAATTAGCTCTCCTCTGTGCAGTGGTTCAGGTACATTACATTTATGCCTTCTTTTCATCTGAATCCATATGGCAGAAGGATAAAAGGAGAATGGAGAAAGTACATCTGATTCTTAAAAGCCTTGTTCTAGAAGTGCCACACATCATTTCTGTTCGTATTCTTTGCAATGCCTAGATGCTGGGGGTGGGGGCTGGGAAATACAATACCTGGCTGAGCAGCCACTCACTATACTGTGAATTCTGTACAGTGGAAGGACACAAACCACTAACTGGCTCTCACACACACAACTTTAAAAAACTCTTTCATTATAATTAATTAAATCATTTGAGAGTTTAAATTATTTTCCAAAGTAGAGTCTGAAAATACTGGTACTTTCTTATGTTGCATTGCCAGTGCACTTTGGGAGCCTCTTTATCCCAGTTTCAAACCCTGCCAGATTCCAAAACTGGCCCCAAGATGTCTATTCATCCCCCAGTTTTGAATTTTCCTAGCCTCTTCTGACTCTTGGAGTCCAGCTTCCTCTGTGCCATATCACATAGACTATGTAAATCTCAGTCATTTATTTGCTTTTTAAAACAAAACAAAACACTTTGCTTATGCCCAGACTTCATGAGTTTGATAGACTTTGATGACGATTCTGTTGGTAATGGGGGGCATTGAAGGAAAAAAGGTGATGGAAAATTGATCACGTGACAAAGCACACATTATTTTGCACTCTCTTTTTATGTCTTCTCTGCCTCACATCCGCTGCTCCGTCACTGCTCCTGACTTGTCTATGTCTGCAAATAACAGACACGTACGTTTATATACCATTTACTCTTCCAAGTTGTTTTATAAATATAAATTTGCTTAATATTTAAAATCAGCCTATGAGGTTATGTTCTATTATCATTTTTCCTGTTTACCAGTGAGGAAACTCAGGTGCAAAGATTAAGAAACCGGTGGACGTCAGAGATAGAATTTGAACCAGGCTGTTCGACAAGAGAGTCTGTCCTCTTAACCAACCACTAAGTTGTTCTGCCTCTCATTAGGGATGGTTTTCTCACTAAGGAAAATTCTGTTGCCAACTCTTAAGCTAGAACTACATTTTGTTAAATTTATTCCTAACACTAAGCCAATTTTTAATCTCTTAAGTATTTGCTGTAGTTAAAATAATTGTAATGTCTACATAGCACTTCTTTAACAAAAAAGTAAAATGTGTTATGCAGTCTGGCACTGGATATTACTTACATTTTGTTCCTTAGAAGCTTTATATCCCATGCTCAGTGTTAGTTATTA
Source organism: Lepilemur ruficaudatus (assembly GCA_963574885.1). NCBI lineage: Eukaryota > Metazoa > Chordata > Mammalia > Primates > Lepilemuridae > Lepilemur > Lepilemur ruficaudatus. Next base: position 35,662 of record CAUYRT010043396.1, on the reverse strand, counting down.
AGAGTGAGAGAGTTGCTATTGATTGTTTTAATTATAGGGGATTTGATTTATTTGTAATTTTCCTCTTATTCTTTTGCTATCTAGAAAACAAAGATATTGATGGATATATTTAGTTTTATTCACCTTGCAATTGTAAACCATAAAACATGTAGCCACATCCCAGTTTACATGACAACCTCTTTAGTTATTTAGTTACATAAGTCTGGGCCAAGAAGTAAGTCTAAATATCACCTGCCTGTTGCTACTTTATATATAGAACACAGCTGCCAGTATTGGCTTTCACTCTTTATTTTTTTTTTGAAAAGTCATTCCTTTTGTGATTGATGACATGTTAAAATATTAAACATGTGGGCAAAGTTCATAGACCTATATAGCAAAATTGGCATTGGGGGGAACTAGTACACGTTATAATTGTGCACCCAAAGTGCCATCATCCAGTATGGCAAACAATACAACATAGAAAGAAGAATGAATACTTTCACTTTGTATCCTTAGCTAAAGTTTTATTTTCCTTTTTTAAACAACAGTTGTATCACTTTATAATTTTTTGCAAAATGCAAATAAGGGGGTCAAAGTACATGTATTTATTTTCTAGTCAATCCATAATGATTTCATGTTGTCTGCAAAGAAAAATATGTCTTACGTATTTCAGTACCTCTACACAAATCCCTTTAAGTATTACAATTTTGCATACCGTTTTTAAAAAATTAATTTATTGTAGAGGATTTACTTGATGCCAGTATTACCACTAAACCTTAACTTTCTGAAATAAGAAAATATATGTATTCACATTCTGTAAGTTGCTAAAGCAAAAATAACCCAGAAAATGATGGCATTATAATGCATTTGGGCTTCAAAAAAAATTTGATTCTTAAAATGATTGCCCTTTGATTATTTCTTTTACTTTTATATGTAAGAGTCTAATTGCGTTATTCTCCTTTTCAACCATGAAGATGTCTGAAAACACCCTTCTGATATATTATGCACACTGATATATTATGCAGCAATTATGTTCTCAAGTTAGAAACTGCTGCTCTGTCAAGAGATACTGGACGGTTCCACCTCCTGGATTGCATGACATTTTAACAAACATATATGTCTCCCATCTATAGTTTCCCAGTAGTTCATTACTATAGTTCAATGAATCTTTGGGCTCTCTGTTCGTCGTTTTCTTGTATCTCAAGTTCTATACCCATTATTTATATCCGTCTTTCCTTCTTGTCCCCACAAAATAATTGAGTCATAATGAGCACAATATCAGATTGGCTGATAAAACATACTTCTGGCATGTCTGTCACACACATAATTACTCCTGGTGTTGCTTCTCAGAAGATTCTGTTGATATTTACTAGATAGCTATTAGGCTTGGACATCTCAAAAAATATAAAGGAGATTGGATATTGTCATTGACATTAATTCTTCCACATAATTTTGAAGGTGATCCCAGCGCAATATATTAAGCTGTCCAGTGATACCCCAAAAATGGGTTAACATTGTATATCCAGTCAGGTAACATGTCTCTAAGGTATGTCCACTTTATGCTGACTCCAGACCTTGATGCTATCTTCAGAACATATTGTTGCCTATCTGTCGGATGCATGAACTAAGACCTACTTTGCCTCCAAATCACCAAGCTCCAAAAAGACTTGCAAATGTATGGTTTGCTTTCTTGACTTTAGAAATGTACTGCTGAGGTAGGTAAAAAATAAATTAATTAATAAAGTTATTTGTTTCTTAAGCTCTTCCACTAAAGGACCTCTAATGACAAAAGAAAGTCGTGCATATCTCCAGAAAGACTGAGGGCATAACCTGGCACACCAGCTAAGAGAAGAGGATTAAGTCTTGAATTTTATCTTAAAATCATGAGACTTTAGCTTTCCATTTACCATATACCCATGTTTATTTTACTATAAAATTCCCAAAAATATTTCAGTAAGTATATAAGAGCATTCTTCTCTAAATTCCATATTCATCCTTTAACTTTGAGTATGCTTTAAAACACTGCTTAATTCCTCCTATGAACGTAATACAGAATTTTAAGCCCAGACAGACATAACTGTGAGTGAAAGAGCACAGAGTTTTCACTGCAGTCTGTGACCATAGAATAAAGCACATCTAACTAAAGAGCAGAGATATCAAACTTTTCATCTAGCACCAAAATCTAACTCTCTGAACTAATTCAGTAATTCATGCAGGGTTCAGTTTAGCCTGTAGGGTAAAGAATACAGATTCTTTCCCAGGGTGCCTCCTTGGAGAAAAGGCTTTTCTGTAGCCTTTCAGGTTCTAGGTTGCTTTCATGTTTAATCCTTAACTAGGCTCAGTTGGAGGGCAAGTGGTTCCAGCACTTTGAGCTGGAATGTTCTCATAGCAACATGAGGGCATCCTGCAGTTTAGCCATCCCCTTGCTAGGATGAAGGACCAGTTCTGTTGCTGAGTGATGCACGTACAAGGAGAATTGTACCATCCCCTGTGCTGGAAACTTTATGGGTAGAATATTTTAAAGTATAAACAATAGACTTATGGGATTGTTCTGTATGTATTTATGTTTCCCTGTATTAGAATATGTCCTATTCTAAGGGTCAAGAGACCTGAGTTTTAGGCCTCTCTCTCCCAGATGCCACCTGCATGACTTTGACAATTTTTTCACCTATTCAACCTCGATTTTCTCAGCAGCAAAATAATAGGATTGGATTATATAGGGTCTCTAATACTTCCAAGCTCTACAGTCCACAGTCTGTTCTATAACTTGTTTTGCACAACAGTGACTTTAATCAAAACCTTCTTTACTTGATCTTTACACATATATAGTATTCAACATTTAGCATTTCTATAAACTTGGAACTAACCTTGCTAATAACCATATCTCAGTCATAATCCCACTTTTCCGAAATTGGTAATTGATAATAATTACACTAAAAATATTAGTTACCTTTTTCATTTTTTCTAAATACAAAAATGTATTGGGTTCAATTATGTATAGATATTGAGAGATTGAAAAAAAACTATTAACACTTTTTACTTAAGGGTGATGCTGAACTCCATCATGTTTCACTTTTATGCTACCCTAACTTTCACACATCATATATTTCCCTAAAACACAGCTGCTCCTTTAGATAATAGTTCATTTGAACAATATCACTACCTTGTCTGTACAACACAGTTGAATACGAAACCAATTAATTGCTGGATTCAACTGTACAACACAGTTGAATACCAAACCAATTAATTGGTGGATTGCACAAATCTATGAATTTGTTTTTTTTTCTTTTGCAATTTATCATAGAATTGAAGGAAGAAAAAAAGACAAGAAAAGAGTTGTGCTGTGATAGTTATATAAGAAACATAGGTATCATAAATTATAATCCAATAAAATATAATCAGAGACTATGTCTAACAGGCAAGGTGAATTAATAAAAGTGATGGAAAGATCTTTACAATTCTGGTGTGATATCATTATCTCTGAAAACTTTCAGTGAGTCTTTTTCTAATGCAAAGTAAAGCTAAAATTTGTATGAGAACTGGAAGAACTATTTAGAAGCACTTGCTGAGATTCCAGAATCTCTGATTAGCAAAGGATGCTTTGATAAATTCAAGAAAAAATTCTTATGTTTGCAGTATAATAAACTTAGTAGAAATTATGTGCAGACAGAGAAAGAAGAAATTTATTTAAATATTATTCTCTGAGATACAAACACAAAAAGGGAGGCCATTAAGTTTGTCATGGAAGAATATGGGTTTTGAAATACTTGTATTCTAATGAAAGGCAGATTTTAATATGAAAAGATGAAGAGAGACTATAACCAATGGAGCCTGGTCCTTGAGAAGGCAGGAGGGATCACATCCAGCAAGAGAGGGTACACCTTTTGCACTGTGACGGGAGAGGAGGAGGAAAAGGATCAAAGTGGGGGATTTAGCGGCACAAACCTTCAGGCACATCAGGCTCCACTAACTACCTACGTGCTACCTAAAGCCAAAGGTAGGTTTTCAAACAACATATTGACTGCCTTCAGGGTGCATAATAGAGCCTCAGCCATGAATATCAGATCAGATGAGACATCTTAAACCTCAAAGAAGCTACCTAAGGGTCATTTTCACCACCCATTCCTCCGCGATTTCTAAGGTTCATCTTCACTTTTAAGTTACATCATTAAAGAGCAGTGTACCTCAGTGAGCAGGCATATGTACAGCAGCTACCCACAAAGGCCATGGGAGGTGAGAGGCTGAGGAAAGAGGCTGACAAATTCAACTTCTCAGAAAGAAATATTTAGTAAGGACTTACAAACAGAAATGATGTCTTGGGCAGCCATAAGATGGTAGATCCCCCAACACCCTTTCCAGAAAGTATTCTTTATATAGCAAGCTTTTAGGGTAAAGAATGTGTGGAGTGTTATAACTTCAGACTTTCTTGCCAAGGCTTATGACCACTGGGGAGGTTAGGTAAGCGTCTTTATGAGGAGGCATTGTTTAAAGACCTTACTGCAGAACACATTGCTATGTGGGGATTAAACATTGGTCATTATGGTGGTTTCGCTTCAATATGGCATCACTCTTGCCATTCAACAGGCTGTTTTCCTCTGAGAAATGTATCTTCTTTTCCAGAGAGTGACCTTCTCAAATTATCACAGAGGTGGTTAGGCACATCGTCAATGACCCACCTTAATATTGAGCTTTCATGCCATAGCATAAATATTAAAGCTTATTAAATTAAAATGTAGTGCCCATGGAGTCTCCACAACCTCCCTAGGACAAGGAAACTAATTTATTATTATATTTTGTGTGCATTAATTTTAATTAATGTGTAAAATAGCAAAGCTTCCTGTCTATTTGACAAGAATTTTCCTTCAAAGTTCCTGTGAAAGATGTAACACTTATAATACACTTGTAAGTCACAAAGTCAAAGTGCTTCCCAGGGTTGAGTTTCAAATATATGTTGTTATGTTTCAAAGTAACTCTTTTCTCATGAGCACATATCTGAAGAATTATTGTTAAAAATCATAAAACTTTATTTTACTCAACTTTCTGGAAGCATCTTGTGTCCTTTTAACTACATAGACCTTTGCATAGAAACTTAATAGACAATCGTTTTCATAGATTTCTGACACAAGTTAGAAATATATAAAATTTATAATCAGGTAAGTTTATTTGCCTTAATTGAAATGACGAGGCTAAAACAGAACAATTTACAAGTCAGTTTTGCTCACTCTCCAAGATCAAATTTTATGGCCATCTCGAATTCTCAAGCAGAGATAAGCAGAGATAGCTACTCTCCTGTATTTCATCCCTCCGCTCAACGGACCTTGAAAAGCAACAAATGGCACCCAGCTTTTCTAATATTTTGATTTGTGTCAAATAAAGGATTATAAAACCCTCTGAATAATCATATTTAATGCTATTATAATTTCGAGTTCATATTTGCATAAGATTAATTTATGTTATATTTTTATCATGTGCCTTCTGACCAGAGAACTCTGCCTATAAGTAAAATGGTCTTCCTCCTAGCATCTGCCTTCAAGCATATATGAAAATGATATTAGTCAGAATATCTCTCTGTAAAAAAATGCAGAGGGTCTGCAGTATAATGTTATTCAAGATATAAATATATAAATACCAAGTTATTATGTTAATGTGATAGCTTTTGACCTAAGTAAAGTCCTGAGTACTTTACTTATATCATTTTCATTCCTCCCAGCAAACTGAGCAATTTCCACCTTACATAAGTAGAAACTTGAAACAACTTACCAAAAATTATATCCATGCTATTGTTTGGATTTAAATGTAGGTTTATGTAGAGTCTTATTAAGGGAGGAAAATATATCTATGTGCGTGTATGTATATATATACACACATACACCTATATATTTATATATACTATACTATATATACATACATTTTTTTACAATATGTATCCATATATATAGTGCAAATACCTAAACACAATAAAGACAATGTTTTGTTTTTGTGTATAGTTCTTTAGTACTTAGTAAATATTTGACTTAAAAATGACTATTTTCTTTAGGTATAAACATAATGTTTGTAGTAGTATGTTTCCTATCCTTAGAAATCCTCTATTTAAATGGTAGAGTTTTTTTTAACAGATTTTTTTGGAAAACTTCTATAATATTCTCGGGATTCATATCATGAGATTATTATAAATAAGAGGGAATTTTAGGGAAGTCCCTGTTATAAAGTGATAATTTTTTGAGTAATCTTCTGGTGGGGCAGAAGATCTGTGTATTTGTTTATTATTGCTGTTATAATAAATTAACACAAACTTAGTGACTTTATCTTATTCCAGAGATCAAAAGTCCAAAGTGGGGCAAAGTGTCAGCAGGGCTGTGTTCCTTCTGGAGACTTTAAGGGAGGATCCGTTTTCTTGCCTTCCCAGTCTCTCGGGGCTACCTGCCTTCCTTGGCTTACAGCCTTCTTGCATTTTTCAAAACCAGCAATGGCGGACCGAGTCTTTCTCAAATCATATCACTCCGACTCTTCTGCTTCTCTCTTCCTCTTATAAGGACTGTTGTGATCACACAGCCTCCACCCAGACAATACAGGATAATCTCCTTATTTTTTTTTTTCATTTTGTTTTTTTAGAGGCAGAGTCTCATTCTGTCACCCAGGCTGGAGTGCAATGGAATAATCAGACTTCACTGCAGCCTCAAACTAATCTTATTTTAAAGTCAACTGATTAGCAAGCTTAATTTTGTCTGCAAGCATGATCCTGATTGCCATATAACATAGCATAACATATTCACAGGTTATAGAGACTAGGACGTGAACATCTTTGGGGGAAGCATTATATTACTTACCATAGACAAATTTAGATTTTTTAGGGTCTAAAGTTTATAGAAAGCCCTCTTTAAGAAAATCAACAAACAAATTATAAATACAAAGTTAGGAACTAAATGTGTATGTATGTATGATGAAGAAAAAAAGACAAGAAAATACAGCCATTAAAAAGCGAACTTCATAAATATATCCCACAAATTTTATCCTCAATTGTTTAATCTACCTGTACATCAAATAAAACTACATGATAAAAATGCTTCGTTCAATACTTTTATATCTTTTGACTAAATTAAAAATAAATGGGTAGAACGCTTGCCAAAGTTTGGTTTCTAATGAACTCTTTATTCATCTTTATTTATATCATATTCTCCATCACCTCAGCTGTCGATTCCTTGTGTTCTGGGCCATGTAACACAGAGATTATGGAATATGGGACCAGAAGACCTTGGATCAAGTCCCTGCTCATTCTTTGCTTCAAAATATGTTCATTAAAAATCTGATACATGCCAGGCACTAAGCTGGGCTTGGAGAATACAGTAATAAGCAAGATAGACATGGTTCTTGCTCTCATGGGTCGTATAGTGTAACAAAAGGACAGACATAGGATGATCATCTCAAGTACATTAAATGTTATAAAGAGGAATAGAGCCAGCCCCACAAGAGTCCTGTAAGAGTCCTACTAGACTATTGGCCATGAGGTCTACTCCAGGACTTGAGGGATGAGGCAGGGTAAGGTAGGCAGAGGGAAATAGTGCAGGGGGAAGGAGAAGAGCTCAGGCAAAAGGAGTATTGTGGACGAAAAGTTATGATAAGAAAATGTAATACTACTTCTGAGGACATGAAAGAAGGTCAGAACTATAGAGTATAGGCAGAAAGTGATGCAAGAACATTCTTGAGAGCAAGTTGTGGCCAGGTCCTATAAAGCATTGCGACCATGTTTAAGATTTTGGTTTCGTCTTAAATGCAGTAGGATGCCATTGAAAGGTTTTAAACAAAGGTGTGGCGTAATTTGATTTAAAGCTTTTCCTGTTTGTTTTGGAGAATGGGGCTGAGGCAGGGGCACAAGGCAAGAGTGGACGCAAGGAAATAAGTAGGATGAGAAGTATTTGGAGTTGAAATATAAAGACTCAAGTTATTAACTGCATTCTCAAAAGGATTCTGGTATGTATGCCTTTCCATTGACAATGACTCCTTTTTAAAAAATGTTATTCATTCAGCACTATTTAAGACATACATAAAAGGTAGGAAGCATACCTGATTGGTTGCTTTTGTGCTGAAAACACATTTGTAGTCTGTTTCTTTGCCCAGGTGTTTGCATTTTATTTCCAATGTGTAATGAACACAGTTTCCCTAAATACAGGCATTTCAGGCATCAACAAACTAGTTAAGAGGGTAATTGAGGAATTAGGAAGCTCCTTCTCAAATCATGCCAGGCCTCCTTTAACAGATTTTAAGGGTTATCTGATTTAGTACTTGGTGGTGATGTGAGGGAGAAGAGGTAACCTCACCCCAGACAGCCTCCCTTTCCTGTGGGCCTGACACTCATTCCTTCTAAGACTTCTGGTGCCGTCCTCACTAGCTACCATGGAACATAACCTTGTCTTTAGACGAGTCTGCTGGCATCAGCTCCTGCACTCTGGTCCTTTCCTTCTGCGTTTTCAAGCCTGGCAACAGACCAAGCCCTCTCTCCTACTCCAATTAATATAACTCTATTCTGGCTCTCCTATTTTTCGGCCCTAAAATTGCCAGTGTCATATTTTTTGCTTTCTGTATGGTTTTGCAAATCTTTAACTTTGTTACTCTTTTGTAATAGCTTAGTACCCTTTTTTATACATTATGGCAAGTAAATGTATTACTGGGATACATTTCTTTATTGAAAGGTGTTTATACCTTTAAAAATAGCCAAGATGGTTATCCATATAAAAATTATCATTCCATAGAGAATGGTTATACGAAGGAAGCTCTGCTATATGTGTATTTCCCACATGCTACTCATGACTTGTTAGTCATTTATAGTTTATATCAAGTAAAAGTTATATCATTCTAATCTTTATATTAATCAATCAATGAGTGGATTAATAAAATGTGGTATATGTATACCATGGAGTACTACTCAGCCATAAAAAATATTGAACTAACACCCCTTATATTATCCTGAAAGGAGCTGGAGCCCATGTTTCTAAGTGAAGTATCACAAGAATGGAAAAACAAACACTGCATGTACTCACCATTAAATTGGTATTAATCCATCAAAACTTATGTGCACATATGGAAGTAACATTCATCGGGTGCTGGGCAGGTGGGAGAGGGGAGGAGAGGATAGGTAAGCTCACACCTAAGGAGTGCGGGGTGTGCTGTCTGGGAGATGGGCACACTTGTAGTTTTGACTTGGGTGGTGCAAAGACAGTTTATGTAACCAAAGTGTTTGTACCGCTGTAATACTCTGAAATTGACAAAAAAGATACTAATCAATTGACTAATTAATGAAAACTTATATACATTTCTCAAATATTGACTAAACCATATAGCTCTCCAGCCTTACAAAGTTGAGTAAGCTTCTCTTTGGCAGTTGTATTAGTTGGGCTCCCCTAAAAACAGACCCTAAAACAAAGATTTGAGTGCAAGTAGTTTATTTGACAAGTAGTCCCAGGGAAGCACCGGTATGGATTATGAGGAAATGGGACAGAGAAAGAAAGTCAAAATAAGGTGTGTTAATTATCAGATTACTGCTGTGGGCAGTTAGGGTTCTCTGAGGAAACTGTAGCATTTATCCAACAACTCCTGTTTGTCACTGGCTGAGGACTACTTGCAGAGTCATTAACTTCCTGTGCTTCGGGCCTGCTTGCCATGTTGGCCCAGATGACTATGCAACTGGAAGGAGCCCTCAACAGACAGTTGCAAGTGCTTACAGTAAGACAGCGTTCTTACATACAGGAACAGTAAATGCCAAGGGGATGTGGCCCAGAACCAAACAGCATCTGTTCTTCTAGCCTTCTACTCAGGGTGTCCACCTAGAGTTGTGCCGTTCGAGCTTTGCGCAGGTGCCCAGCCAGTGGAGTCTCCACAGCACAAAGATGCTCTCTGCCTGGTCACAAGTTCAGTGAGGTTATTTCCACTTCTCCTAATTTACCCAAATTTGCAGTATGTACTTGCAGAGGCCATTCTTTTCCTCCTCTATCTTTGCCTTCTATTCCTTGTTGGAGTCTCCTGGCAGGATCTCAATGTTGTTAATATTCCATCTTTGTCCTGGGCGCTCCACCAAGGCATTCCACATGGATATGGCTGCCCTCTATAAGTCTAAATAAGTACTTCAAATTCTAAGATGCAAATACATTATTTACTAAGTACCACTAAGCTGAACTTTTCCATCCCTTTCCATCTCAATTTTGATGAAACTCTAATTGAAATTCCAAAATATCACTTGCAACTGTTTTGAGGCAGGATTAGTTTAAATTGTATTGGTCTACTCTGAGAAACTACCTAATGTATACAATGCACACTATTTGTGTGACATTTACACTAAAAGCCCAGACTTCATCACTATGCAATATAACCATCTATCAAAACTGCACTTGTACCTTGTGAATTTATACAAATAAAAAAATTTAAAACACAAAAAAATAAATAAAAATAAAAAATTGTATCAGTCTACTTATATATATATACTGACCATATAATTTATCATCCAAACTGGAGTATATTTTAGAGTAATAAGAGGACACTATTAATAATATGCCAGAACAATGGATATAAACCAGGATTATCCTGTGTTAACCAGGAGATATGATCACTCCACTGCCTTTTACCCATTCATGCTGTTAACATTCCCTTGGAGGGAAGAGGAAAAAACAGAACACTCTGGACTCTAATCCTTCTAATTCCTCAGTGCCATTATGGAAGTGAGGAGGAGCCGTCAGGGAAATGCTGCTACGGTAAAGTGTTCCTCCTGCCGCCATATTCCTTCCCACAACGTGGTGTTATGAAAAGAGCTTGAAGAGCTTACATAGGTTTCAGAGGAGTTGGGCCTTAGAATTTGCTTTTGTTTGGGGGGTTTTGTTTTTGCTGGTGATGGTAGGTAGTTTTACCACTTATTGTTACTACTACTTAACCCTCCAAGCCTCAGTTGTCATGCTTATAAAATATAGGAACACCAATATCAGAGAAATATGATGAGGGTTAATAAAAATGTGTGTAAAGTGCTGAGCATAGAGCATGTAAAAAATGCTCGACAAAAGTCAGAACCTTTTCTTTACAATGTTTTCCCACTTCCAGTGCCCTAGTGTTTGTCTCCTGGCAGGAGGACAGACATGTGAAAGGGCATGGGGAAAGCAGCTAAAACCTATAGAATAAGTGCATCTTGAAAGTGAGACTTTTGAAAGCTTAAATGTATATTACAAGTTCCAAGTGGGTACAATGCAAGAGATGGATATGGAACCTTCCTCTTGCCCATATAAAAACCCTTTAGACAAGTTTATCCTGTAAATCATGTATTATTAGCCCTGGGCTTTACTTCCCTGATGTTTCTTACATGATTAGAGAAGCTATATGATATTTAATAAAGTAAGCATTATATTTTCATTTCATTTAAATATATCTTTTTTATGTAGTTTGTTTAAAATTATTTGACTAGCAGTTTTCAAATTGTGTCTATTTAGCAGTTTTCAAATTTATGAGCTGATACTTGGAGAATTTATTTAGCGATTTTGCACTTCATGGTCTTATAATAAGCTATAGAAAAAACACTTTCGATAGAAGCAATTTAATCATACTGTGTATGTGTTTGAGAAAGGGGAGGGGGGAGGGAGAAGGAGGAGGGGAAAGAGAGGGAGACAGGGAGAGAGGGAGAAAAAAGACTTCACAGAGAGCTCAGATAGATATTCCAGCCAGAGACTGCACAAGTTATTTAAACCAGGTCAAAGCTTCTTTGGTGTTCAGTTTTCCCCTGAGAACAATTACATGCTGATTCTTAGTTTTTTCAAGATAAACAAGGTAAGTCTATGTTCTATGTATGTATTTAGTAAGTTCTAAGAGGAGTGTGTTAATTTATAACTTTTCATAAAACCAAAACCAAAAGCCAAATTTTTGTATTTGTCTGAAGCCTTAGTAGTGTATAACAGTTCTCAGACAAAGATAGTGTTGTACTTGAGATTACCAATAATTAAATGAAAATGCAAAAATGTAAAAATTATACAGTGGCTGAAGTACTTATAGAAGGATGTTGCATCTGGATATTTATTTATAAAATTATAATGTCCAAATATGATTAGCTTTAAAGCTAGACTTTCAGGATTTTAAAGCTGGATTTGAAGTTGAGCAGTGTTTAAACTCATTAGTACCAAAACATACATCTTAATGTTATCCCAAAGTTATATTTTTATTTAAAGCAGTTTTATTCCTATTTAAAATTGTGTCAACTATATTATACACAGTGTAGCCCCTTTACAAACAATTAAATGCAAATATGTAATATAAGTATTTCTTTAGGAAATTCAGAAGTATATTTACTTTGCATTTTGAAATTATAAATCACATTTTCTATTTAGGCTCCAATAATTTTGCCTTTTATTTTGTTATAGTCAGGCAAGAACCAGAGAAATGTAACTTTTTAAATCAGAAGAAAACATTAAGAATTTGATGAAATTTCAAAAATAGATTTATTTTGTGCTTTCAGATAATTTATGGAGAGAAGTATAATCTGATATATTTTTCACAATTCATTTTCTTATTCACTCATATGCTGATGTCACAAACAGTCCGGCTGAAACTGAAAGTGTACTATTGTCATCATTAGAGTTTGTACCAAGCCATTCTGAGAACCCTCTAGAAAAGGACATTATTACATATATGTATTCAAAAACAGTGCTGTTCTTCAAAGACTAAACATAGCATCTGTGTGGTAACATCAGTATTTATCAGTAACTTCATTTCTTAGATCTTTAGGACTCTAAATCAAAATCTGATGGAGTATACTTTTGCATATGAAGGTTTTTATAAATTATCAAAGAAGAGTCCTCTGCATAGTTCTGTGTATTATGTTTACATTTTACATTCTGAGTAATACTTATATGAAACTAATTCCTAATGTTTAGTTTCATTTAACATTTAACTTCAGAAGCAGGGCTTATCCATGGAATAAAGGCATAAATATACTTAGGATGGCTGTAATACATTTGTGATTTATATCTTTCCCTTCCCTAATTCCCAGTTTAGTTTCAGTTATTTGTCTTAAAAGTATTCTTAAAATTTATTTGGTTTTATACCATCTTCATAGTTAATGTAGTAAAATGTTCTCTTGCTTCTTATCTGTGCTTATTATTTATAAGCAGTGAGAAATTATTTTTCTACATAAGTAAAAAAAGTTCCTTTTTTTCTCCTCACGTTATAAACTTGATATGAAACCAAGAGTACAGAATCAATGTTGTCTGGAATTGTTTTTCTAACCTAGCTGACCAATTAATAAGACCACTTTGGACTTCTGTGAAGATTATACACAGTTAATGCTCTACATTTTAGTTACTAAAATTCAATCGTCTAGTCATTCAATAAACATTGGCTGAGCACCATTCTTTACAAAGTGCTCTGACAGAAGAGTGCTGAGGGGAGAAAACTAGAAGCACATATATTGAGATGACAAGTTACATACAAGTGAAAGATTTTTATTAAAGGTTTGTTAAGTTAATCTAAGTGTTTTCACAGAGTAATTCATAGTCAATTTCCAGTTTATTTGTAGGGAAATAATCAATATAGGAGTTTAGGTAGCAATGTTACTATAGCTGAGGCTGGTCAGAGTATGTTGTAAGAAGAGATGCTTTGATTTGATTTTGAAGGATTGGTGGCAAGCAGACAAAAAGGACGTCCCAGGCAAATGGGATGATATAAGGAAAAACTTAGAGGCAGAAAATGTCAGCTCAAGAAGAGGGAACAGGATGTAACCAGCTTGGTTGGAGCATAATGTTATTGTCCAGGAGTAGGAAAAGGAAAATATGGCAAAGTTGGTGTGAATCAAAAATAGGAACATTGTAAATGACATGCTAGACTATGGAAGACTCATTAAAATTGGAGCAAGAGGTCAACATGCCCTCTGTATGTAAATTATTCTGTCATGGTTATGCAAAGCCAATTTAAATGATCAGAATCTCAATATGGGGAGACCACTTAAAATAAGATGGAAGGAATATAGGAGATAGATTATGGACTCTAATCATATCTACAAAATACCTTCACAACAACACCCAGATTTGTGTTTGTTCAAAACCCCTGATTAACTGGGGACTGCAGCCTAGCCAAGTTGACTCATCGGAAAATCCCAAAATACCGTAAACTCTAAAATGTTGCTAGGCTTTTTAGGTGGAAATAGCCAGAACCCTATTGGAAATTAAGAGTTGAAATTCATGAACGAATTTCATTGAGATTGGAGATACCACCATGGGAATTATTTCACATAAAGATAATATCCATATAGTCAAGAGAGTTAGGGAGATCTGCAGCGAAGGCTGTAGAATTTGTTATTCATCAAAGTTGAATTCTTGGGAGAAACTATTTTTAAGGAGAAGAAAGATGAGTTAACTAAAATATGAAGGGAAAAAAAGATGAAAGAGCTAAGAAAACAACCATAATAGCATATAGCCTTAACTGTCCCTCTCTTTGCCATATTTCCTCACTGGTTTCCCAAGATTTCCAGTGGGGCATGGAATATTGCTGATGGTCCCCCTGCTTTCCACTTATATTTGGGGATCTTGCTGCCAGAGATTCAAGCAGAATTTGCCCTGAGAAAAGGCCAGTGGTTTTATTATGAACTTTTAATGAACAATTTGAGTAAGATAGATAAAGACTCCAGGTTGCAGGTATTTCAAGACATAGTAGATAAAAATAAATTAGAGGTATAACTTGTGATTACTTAATGAAGAGCCTCGCAGGACCTTTGCTCCTAGAGCCTTGATTGCCCTTTCTCTTCCTCATCTCTCCAGCAAATTTTCTTTGACTTTCAAGTTATAGCTCAAGTACCTCCCCCTTTAACTCACCCCAGCAGAGATGCTGAGTTGCCCCATGTCCTATCTCTCACGCAGGCATATTTTATACTTCTGATCCTACTGAAATAGAATTGCTTACGTGGCTGTTGCAAGCCAAGTTATAAGCTCCTTTTAATGTTGAATCTACACTACCTATAACAATGCCCTTTAAGTGCTTAATATATATTTGGGAAGTAAAGGTATGAGTATTTATGCATAGATCTGAGAAAACGGATAGGGTGTATATAGAAGGCAGACCTACATATGTTAATAAGAAGCTTGTGGAAGAAGACATTTGGGGAGTTTGGGGGTTTAAAGGGTAAAATTAAAGAGAAGTAGAGAAGAAAAGGAGAAGTGTATGATAGGAATGCTGCAAAGGAGAAGGAGGGATAATACCATTCTCCTAATACAGAAAAGGAGGAGGAGAGGTTTGGTGTAGATAAGGATTTAGTTGAAAGGGAGGAAGCATGGAAGAAATCTGTCTTTCTATGAAAGTAAAAGACAAATGCGAGTGAGGGACTATGTGCTTTCTCCTTAAAAGATGAGATTTTTTTACATGAAAAACTTGAAATTTTTAAACTATATTTGTCAACTTAGCTTGTATCAAAAACATTTGAAGTGCTTATAACAATGAAAGCTATTATTCCTTTTCTCTTTCTCTCTCTCTCTCTCTCTTTCTTTTCATATGTGTGTGTGTGCACGTGTGGGAGGGGTGATCTGAAAGGTCTATTGTGGGTGATTCTTATACAAATTTGTTTAATTGATATTTCATCTCTGTGCATTCTTCTCGCAGCCATGTGCCATCCTAGGGTTAATTACAAGTGCTAGTAAGTAAAAATATGTGTCCTAGGAAAAGGCTCACGGATTATTATTCTGGTACTCCTTTATTAAAACACTCAAATAAAAGCATTCTCCTGGAGAAATGTGATTTCTGCAGAAGCTGAGATGTGTGATACAAATGCTCATCCTGTCTTTCCTTCCAACAGAGCACTATTATGACAATTTTAATTAAGACTTGAAACTTTATCCATATTTGAATTTTAAAGTTTCCTGTTTATTGGTATTTGAAGTGTGATAAGTATACCCTCAAAAGTTAACTAAATTCTCTCCCCAGGACACCAGAAAGCTGGAAAGAGTCAGGAATCAGGTGAAGGCCAGAGTTAGAGTGAGATAAACTGTAATCTGCTGAGGTCAAGTACAGGAAACATCTGCTAGGATTCAAGGGCACTAGGTAGGAGGCAACGAGCAAGAACAAACCGACTGATGTGCAGATAGATGAGCCCCTCAGCGTTCACCTGGTGAGCACCTTGTAAAGTGCAAAGCATTCAGCAACTTGGAGCTAGAATCTCCAGATTTGAGTTCTGGTTCTGCTATTTGCTATCAATGATCTTGGCAAAATCATTTAACCTTCTGTCATCCTTGGTTTCCTCATCAACATGTTGAAAACATTTTGCAATTTGTGGAGTTCTTTATAATTATTACACTGTGGGTTGCAGTCTAACCAGGGGACAGTTTAAATTAACTTGGGCCCACAACAGGTCAGGATATGGAGTGAAGGACAACAGAATATGAACAGCAATCTTAATAGGACAGCAATCAATAGCTGTTCCAAAACAAGGAGGTGATATACTGGGCCAATGATTCCTGTGGTTCTGGAAGCCTGTTTGAGATTGCTATATCAGACCTCACAGTCTCTGTTGGACATACCATAATGCATGTCGGTGATAATGATGTACCATATCAATCTTATTTGCAGTGTCCTCAAGAGGAAAATACGAAGGTTAAAGAGAAGTATCTCATTCTGCAATTGAAATTGCTGGCATTTATTTCCATGGTATTTAACTTTTACAAAATTGGTCGTAATTTTCCACCAGAATTATTTAATGTACTCCTGAGTTAATTCTATTCACATATGCCTTCCAGGGTTTATTATCCAGGGTATATTTTTAATTTGTTTAAGTTTGGGGGATTTAACTTTGCAAATGATAAATGAAGCTTTCAAATCCATGGAAATGCTCTTTTCCTCAGATTGATTTAAAACTTGACTGCTTATTTTCTTTCCAAAAAATATGTATTTATTTTGTAGAGAAATACAGCTGAAATCAACTTACCAAGAATTTAGGGTACTAGGGACATACAGCACTTTTGTTACTTTTGTACTTTTTTAGGGGCAATTTCAAGAAGCATTATTGAGAGGTTTTCACTATAGTACTTCAGAATCAGGTTTGCAAGCAAAATCTTCCTGTCTCTAAGGAGAACAACAGAGCTAAGAGTGATTTCTCTGGAATGTGTTTAATTCGCCTGGGTTCCTATCCATTGTTGGGACACTATATATGGCTGCAGCCAGGTTGTGCCACCTGTTACATAACAATGTAGCAGAGAGGTGCTGAAGTCACTGGAGGTTGGACTTGGCCTGTTAAAGTGTGAACAAATGAAGTATGACAATGTGTGTTCTTTCTAAAGCAAACAATCCTGGGTATAAAGGACGCAGTCCACTGCTTTAATAATAAGACCATTCTTTTTAAACAAAATGGAAATTGAAGTTTCATCTACAGTAAAAGTCAGAAACTTAGGAATAGAAAAATTCAGGCTCTAATTTTCACTGTGTCAGTAATGAGCTATGTAAACCACAGGCTAGCGTTTGACCTTACTGCCCCTTGAGTTCTTTAAGCGGAATTTGGATTTGATCACTTATGTTTAAAGTGCTGGTGCTAAGTTTCAGATCTGTTCTATTCTAAAATGCATAAGTTTAATTCATCTATCATTTGAATTTCAGGGCCTTCAGGTTAATGTTTATTTTTAGTACTGCTTTAATATTACATAAGCCTCAAAATATAAGTAAAATATTTAATATTCTTAGAAATTTACACCTGCTCTAATGATAAAGTGGCAGGTTTGTTTTTAGCTTATATGACAGTGTTTTTTTTCCCAAGCAGAGTTATCAACTCCACAATCTTGGCCGTGTTCATTTGTTCCCACTTGTTAATGTGTAGCTAAACCAGAGTCAAACATTTCTGTGTCGTGAACGCAGAATGCATCTCTAACTCTTCAAACTATGAGGACTGTCACTGTTTATAATCCAGTTAGGACAATGCCCTGAGAGTATTAAGAAAAGTCTGGAAAGATGAGAGAAACAGAAAGTAAATGACTTTGCTAAGGATGTCAAATTAAAATCAATAATATGTGCCTCATTCTTATCTCTCATTTTGTTAACATTTTCACTCTATTAATGCTTAGAAATCTGCTTAAGCACATTCATTGTTCTCTTGCAGAATCATTAAATACTGTGCTTGAAATAATTTAGTCAATTTCCTACAGGTAATACGGTTCTGGAAATTGGTAAATCTAATCCACAAGACTTGCCCTTCACCAGCATACTTTTCGGGATTTTATTGTATTGTATATTTCAAGTTCTTGTTCAGCTAATTTTCAAAAGATGAGTAGGGAAATGAAAATTAAAAACCTAATATTTTTAATATTTTGTGCCAATTTTTACCGCCAAACATTTTCTTTTTATTTCCTAAGGGTTTTCCCTTGTTCTTCAGATATGCAACTTTGTTTCGTTATTTTACAGTTATTCTAACCACATTTGGTGGAGGGGCAACCAGCCAGCATTTTCCCAACTCTTTTAAGCACACAGGCTCAAGTTAACCATTTTATACAGAAATTATATTCTTCCCAGTTATGGAATCACTTTTAATCGGTGGCACACAACCTACCCCAAGTTACTACCGAGACCTGTGTGGCCAGACCTAGATTAGCGTGGTTTACTTCATTTGCCTGTTTTCCCGAACCATGTAACGTCCATACTACAAGGTAGGGTCAATCTCAGTGCCAGCCTGAAATGAAGTAGAGTATTTTCCTTTAAAAAGACTAGTTAGTCAGAATCACATTTTGCCGATGGCCACTCTCACTCTCGTGACCTTTTCCCTCATAAACTTCTGTGTTTCTGATTTTCTTGTTTCTTGATTCTTACCTTTGTCTCTCTCTTTAATTAATCCATTCTCCTCTCCCTTAGGTTCTGCAAAATTTCTCCTGAGTTTACTATCTTAACTCCTTCTATGCCTGCGAAATAATGAGTCTGATCAAAACCTCAAACAAAAATACCCAGCAGATTTGTTCTAATGGTAATTCCTTCAAGTGGATCAAAATAAAGAATTCATTGCTTATGAGGCATGGGGCAGTTCTATGCATGAGAGATTCTAGGATTGCCTTAGGCCCTGGGCAGTAAATGGAAGCCCACATACTATTTATCTTTTAAAAGTTATAAACCAAACCAACAAAATGCTAAATAAAAGGTCTTTTAGAATCCTACCAACAAATATCTTTGTAATGACCAAGAAGGTACAATTTAGAATTCTGAGACTGCTCAGCGCTCTGTGCTTGTCCTTGGCTTACCCCATCTCCTGCTGAGACCTGTCACCCACCTTCTTCTCTTGCCACACTTTGGCTCCATCCTGCCCCTTGAGAGCCCTTGCACACGTGTTCAAGCTCTGTCCACACCCACTTGGACTTGCACATTGGTGGTGCTATTCGTCCTCGGGAGGATGAACCTTAGAAAGACACCTGAAACAGCCCTGGCTGTGGATTCAGGGCCATTTAGGCAGGAAAGTCCAGGATCCCAAGGATCTGAAGGCTTATTCAGAAGGGAACATGGGTTCTGGGTGGGTGTGGACCCCGGGTAGGCACATCCTCTTGGCCACCTCTTGGTCCATGGGTGTCTTCTTCGTAAATTTTTTGTCTAAGCCAATATCTAGAAGAGTTTTTCCAACATTTTCTTTTAGCATTCTTAGGATTTCATGCCTTACATTTAAGTCTTTTTTCCATCTTGATTTAATTTTTGTGGGCAGTGAGAGATAATACGGATCCTGTTTCATTCTTCTGTACATGGCTATCCAATTCTCCCAGCACCATTTATTGAATAGGGCTTCTTTCCCCAGTGTATATTATTGTCTGCTTTGTCAAAGATCAGTTGTGTGTACAAAGTACACACAATTTTATATGAGGAATATTGGTATTGGGAAGACCAAGACCTTGAGATCATTAAGAACAGCATAATCCATAAATCAGCATTAGCCAATGCTATGGAACCAAGCATGGAGAGCATTAGAGCATTGGGTAACAGGCCTTGGGCGATTCCTCCACTGCTTACTTCTCTGCTTCAAGCTGCACTGTATTCACTCACTGTTAAATTAACTCTGGTCATTAAGGAAATGCAGTTATCTCAAGGGGCCATATTCTTTCTCATTTCAGAACCTTTAAGTATGCTGCTCTCCTGGCCTGAAGTACAGCTATACAAATCTCTCCCCCTTCACTGTCCACAGAGTGTCATAGTTTCCTATGAAAATCCCTTCAATGCTAATATATGATCTCTCTGTAAGTTCAAGACTGTCAGATTTTATAGCTTGACTGCATTGATGCTTTTTGTTTGAATACAAGATAAAGTCATTGGTTTGCTTTTAGGCAGCGTATTTTAGAAATCATCATAATCACCAGAATTATCTTCAGAAACTGAAACAAAAGAAGAGAAGATTTGCATTTCTCACCTAATGGTCTCTCC
This sequence comes from Lepilemur ruficaudatus, assembly GCA_963574885.1. Lineage (NCBI taxonomy): Eukaryota > Metazoa > Chordata > Mammalia > Primates > Lepilemuridae > Lepilemur > Lepilemur ruficaudatus. The sequence goes on along the minus strand of CAUYRT010043396.1, from coordinate 15,307 downwards.
AGGTTACATATTCATTAAGTGGCATTGCAAGCAGCAGACTCACTCTTAACTGTTTGGATGGTTCTCTCTCTGTCCTTCTCTTCCTTTCTCCATATTATTGAATTTACATACGATAAATAAAGTTAAATTCATATAAAATAAACCCACTGCCTAGCACTTACACTGCATGACAAGTAGACCTTTACTTGTCTACATCTTCTAGGTCATGAGATGGTTGATGTCAGGGCTTCTTTTCTTTTCACATGTATGTACAGAATTGGGGCACAAAGCACTCAGGAAATAGTTTGTTGAGTAAGCATTAAAGGACAAAATGAACGAAACATATTAATCACAACTTTTCTTTTTAAAAAAATGAATTTTGTCACCAAACACATAAAAAAATAAATTTTATCACTGATCCCATTTGCTACTTTCAGAGTGACCAAAAGATTATACTTAACTCTATACTTAGTGAGTTAATAGGCCACTGTTGCATTTATCTTTTGGACCCGAATTGGTTAGTCAATTAGATGATATTCTTTTACTGACTTCTCCAGTTAATTGATGGAATCATATAGTCATTTTGGCATCAAAGACTGATTTTTTTTTAATGCAGTCGATTAAGCATATTCTATATCAACTTGAATAGATCTGTAAAACAGTAAAAACAGTACTTAGTGACAAAAGATATAATGCAATGCTGTATATGTAAACTAAAAATGCAAGCACATAAAATAACACATTTTGCATAACACATTCAGATAAAAAACTATACATTAAATACATTAAATTGCCAATAGGGGTATGGGAATGACAGTAGAGTAAGCTGATAAAATGAAATGAATGGATGAATGGGTAGTTATATAAATAGGACAGACGGGTCTTGGTGGAACCAATAATAGTAACATGCCAGTAACTGAAGAATGTCATTAACAACCCTCTGCAGCTAAGATCTAAATACATAAATTAATGCAGGCAGGCATGCACATATACAGACATATTTGTCTATAGATACATATATAGATGTAAGTTTTTTAAAATTAAAAAATGAACACATGAAGATTCTTGTTCATTCGTTAGTTTTCTTGTGATTTCTTCATTTTTAATTTTTTTTCAATTTCAGAGTATTATGGGATACAAACACTTTGCCTTTTCACTGCCCGACAAGTGTGCCCATCCCTCAGCGCGCACAGCATCCGTTCGGTGTGGATTTACCCATCCCTTCCCTCACCTTCCCACCTGCCTGACACCACAAACACCACATGTACTCACCATTAAATTGGTTCTAATTGGTCAGAGAGTGCTTTGATTAAAAGATGATTTATCTGATGTTATCTATCTTTATCCATCTGTCCAACCAATAATATTAGACCTAATAATGTTGTGTTTTTCCTTGTCTATTTAATCATTCTCATCTACATAGAAAAAAAGCTCTACTATCACATCTTAAAAAATAGCCTCCCCTAATACTATGTGACTCTCCAAATACTACCTTTCAATGACAACAAACCTTTTTAAAATACTCGTAGAAGGTGTCTCTATTTACTCATCTCATTCTCTCTTCTGACTGGCCACTCCTTTTAGACACCTAAATGAGTAGGTGCCTAAAGTAGGGTTACTATTTATTTCACTGAATCTACTCCTCTCGATGTCGGTGATCTCAACACTCCAAGGACTGTGATCACTTTTATGTCTCTTTCTTACTAAAACTTGAATTAATAATCAACACATTTTTTTTTACTTCTTGAAACACTTTCTTCTGGTTTCTGTACCATTGCACTTACCTATTTTCCCCCTACCTTAAAAGGTCCTTCTTTTCAGCCTCTTCAACAGTCTTGATTTTCTTCTGAACCTCTCTCTAACTATGGGAATATCCCAGGCTCCATTCTGTTTACCCTTTTTATCTCTATTTCTTCCCTAAGTTATTACATTTAGCATCATGAATTTTAATTGTGTCTGCATGACAATATATCCTATCTATTTATCTGTGTATCTATTTCTAGTTCTGACCTGTTTCTCATGGTCCTGATGCATAAATACATGTTTATTGTATGCCCTATCCTGTCTTATTACTGTTGTATCCTTAACACCTAGAATGATGGCTATTATATCATAGGTTCTTGGTGTTTAATTGGTATTTAAACAGTGAATTAATAAGTCAGTGAGTATTTCTAAATATAATGTAAATATGCAAAGAGAGAAAGAGTTCACCTTTTGGAGCACTTTGAGACAGTTTGCACTTTTAGAGTATAGGTAAAATGTTGCCCAAAACATTATGGATTTTACTAATTTTTCATGTATTTGTGACTAGAAAATATTAAAATGAACTAGTTTTCTAATCTTTTTGTTCTTTGTATAATACTTGGGACAGTGTTTTCAAATCAAAGACTTCAGGTTATAATTTGATAGTATACTTCATGTGTTTATTAGGTTAATGATTCTTCAATGCATACAAATAATAACGGTATCTTTAAAAAACATAACCTCATTTTATAATATTTATATATTTAATGCATTATATTGATATTAAAAATACTACATGTATGTAAAATGTGTGTGTTTAGATGTAATTACAGCATATGTAGAAGGATAGACACAGATAATTGTATATATTTGTGCTTGTATAGAATAGATGTGTTATTTAACAAACTTTTACAAGTGAACTTATAAGCCCATGTGTGAATGTATACGTGAAAATATATGTGTAGCTAAACCATTGTCCTATTTGCAAAATAAGGAAGACCAGACTTTATGTCTTCCTAAACAGTGGCATAATAGAATAATTACAAGACTGAGATTCAGAAAATCAGGTTTCTAGTTCAGCTTTTGCTGCTAACTAGCATGATGCTGAGCAAGTCATTATACACATTAGAATGTAAGCTCCATTAGGGCAGGGATTTTTATATACTGCACTCATTTCTGTATCACTAGCATCTAGAAAAGAAAAAAGACTGGATGGACTGAGTTAAGAACTGAAAAAAAATTGTTGCATGAATTATATTTTTCCAAATTTACAGTTTCCACATCTGTAAAACAATATTTCTTCCAATCCTCACATTCCAAAATTAATATTAGAGCCCTTATGAATTTAAATAAGACAAATTCAATGCTGGAACTATTTATTCAGCTTCTACCTGGGCATTTATATTGCTTAATCCACTGAAGCTCTTTTCATGAATATTTATTGATACGAATAAGACAACAGCTAGGTATCAGTTCATCGGCCATCTTCAATCAGAAGGACTAAACAAAAACTTTAAAATTAAAAATACATTATTCAAATCCACAAAATTAAGTATAAAAGAAAATTCAATAACTAACCTCTCAGGTGTTTTTTTTCAGAGTGTATAACATTTACATTTTGGAAGTTATTAAGGTTTAAAAGTGCTCTAAGAATTTTGGGACAACCTGTAGATACACCATTCTTTAAGAAAACTTGACATCCTGGTTAAAAAATAAAAACAAATCACTAAAGATTATTCACATTTAAAATTTTTCTTTTCATTCCTTGAATGAATATGTAATGAACACAACCATGTGAAACCTGTGTTAGGAAATGCAAGAGAAATCAGGTATTAACAGTCTACACTCCACAGTCATCTGGACTGCCAGCCATGCACAGATCCCTGAGATCGCTGGTGACAGAGTCTCTTGGCTGGGGGCAGCGTCGACATTGGAAAGACTGGAGAGGAAGCCTGGAGACCTGTGCGCCGCTAGCAAGACAGTCACCCTCTCCAGACCACCATGACTCGCACCCCCCCCAACCTCCAATCTTTAGGACCAGTCCCTACCGTGTGCTACTTCTCTCTTGCCTCGTGGTTTGTGTCCTCACTTCCTCCACACCCTGCTTAATGAGACCCTGACTGCTTTTTAAATAAAACCTTGCCATCTACCCTTATCATTCTCTATCCCCTTTATCCTGCCCATTTTTCCCATAGCACTTATTACCAGCCATATTATATCTTTATTTATTTGTTCATTGTCTTTCTTGTACACATGTGCAAACACACTAGAATGTAAGCTCCATGACAGCAGGAAAATTGTCATTCATCACTATACTCTCAGCAACTAAAGCGGTGTATGACACATGGTAGGTGCTAAGTAAATATTTGTTGGATGGTTGGATGGTTGGATGGATGGGTGAAAAACTGAGTGAACTAACACTCTAACCTGAACCCCCATACTGCTGATCCTCTTAACTGTTTCTCCTCCAGTTTCCAGCATCACCTCACCATTTGGATTTAACATTTGCTCTCATTTCTATAGCTATAATCCTCATTATTTTCAATAAGAATTTGTTTTTAGGTCAGGCTCATGCCTATAATCCCAGCACTCTGGCATGAGGCCGAGTCTGGAGGATCACTTGAGGTCAGGAGTTTGAGACCAGCCTGGGCAACAGCGAGCCCCCATTTCTACTAAAAATAGAAAACAAAAATTAGCCAGATTGTAGTGGCACATACTTGTAAGCCCAGCTACTCGGTGACTGTGGGGTGGGAGGGCTGCTGAGGCAGGAGAATCACTTGAGCCCAGGAGTTTGAGGTTGCTGTGAGCTAGGCTGACACCATGGTACTCTAGCCCAGGTGACAGAGCAAGACTCTGTCTCAAAAAAACAAAACAAAACAAAACAAAAAAATTTGTTTTCCACTTGGACCTTATTGCCTCATGCTGCCTTGGGTAATTCTACTTGGCTCTTGGCTCAGTACTTCGGTAATACACCCGTGGGGCTTGCCCCTGTCCCTCAAGTGGGATCTTGCCAATATGTGGGCATGAATGCAATGTTACTCTACCACAGTAACTTCGTAAATGAACTACTTCTAGGAAGGAAGTATAGTATATAAATGAATAAATACCCAAATTGAACTACACAGCATTCAGAATGGCTATAAATAAGGTCCCTGCCTTCAGTAAGTGTATACATTCTACAGTGACAGTCCAGGCAGGCAAGACAGAGACCCAAAATGGAAAAGGTAGAAAATTCCTGAGCCTTAGGTAGGGAAATGGGAACATCCATATAAATGTTGGTAGGAGAGTAAATAACCAAAATGCTTCTAAAGGGCAATTTAAAAAATAGCTATTAAGATTAAACAAATTCCTACCCTTTCAGTAGCAGTTCAACTTCTAGGAATTTATCCTATAAAAATTCTCCTTTAAAAGTTGGAAATATCCAAATGCCCATCAATAAAGAAATGGCTTAATTTTGAAACCATGCAGCCATAAAATAGAACAGTGCAATCGTTAAAAAGAATAAATATGTCCATGTTTGTATTACATTCTATTAAATGGAATGTGGAAATTACACATTAGCATGTGTATTAGCAAGTTTATATCACTGTCCTAGATGCTAGAAAAAATAGTGAGCAATACTCACAATGTTCCTGCCCTTGTAGAAATTATCTTCTAATTAGGAAACAGGCAATGAACAAGCAGATAAGGGTTTAATGGCAGATGAAGCTGTCCTATGAAGAAAAATAAACTATGGCAAGGGGATAGAGAGTGGTGAGGATCAGAAAAAGCCTCTCTGAGGAGATGACATCAGAGCAGAGATAGGAATAAACCGAGAGAGCAAGGCAACAAGGTCAGAAGGGACAGACAATAAAAAGGGCCCTGAAGCAGCACATTTGGAGGCTCAAGGAAACACCAAGTGTGGCTGGAGAGCCATAACCACATGGAATGGGAGATCTGAGAGGTTTCAGGGACCAGATCACATGGCATTTTATGGGCTATGATAACCATTTTGGGTTTCCTTTTAATTTTGATGATGAACCATTATAATATCTTGAGAAAGAGAATGATATATTCATATTTATGTTTCTGAAGACTCACCATGGCTGTCAGGTAGAGAATATTCTAAGGAGGAAAAGAATAGAAGCTGTGAGACCAGTGTGGTGTGGGTGTTGCAGTGATCTTGTTGAGTGATGACAGTGGCTTGAAGTAGTCTTGGAGCAGTGGAGAGGAAGAGGAATGATCAGATTTGTGGTGCATTTTGAAGGTAAACCAGGAGGATTCGCTAATGGATTGGATGTGGGGTGTGTTAGAAAGAGGATTCAAGGATGATTACAGGTTTTAGGCCTGATCACCTGAGTGAAGGGAGGGAGGATTTGGCAGTAGGTGGTGGTAGTAAGATGGAAGTAGAGAATGAAGAGTTCTGTTTGGATATGTTAGTGTTGAAATGTCTCTTAGATCTCTAAATGGAGCTAATAAGCAGTTGGATTAACAACTCTGAACTTTAGGAGAAAGTTTGGGACAGTTGTTGTGTAATTTTGGAGACATAAATACCTTTAAAACTGTGGCTGAGATCACCTAGGCAGTAAGTGTAGAAAAAAGTAAAAAGGTCCAATGGCTGAGGCCTAGGGCTCTCCTATATCTAAAACTCTCGAGGAAGAGTTTCCACCACAAGAGACTGGGGAGAAGCAACCAATGGCAGAGGATGAAAAGTGGAGAGTGTGGATCACAGAAGCCAAGTGAAGAAACATGTATAGCTATAAAGAAAAAAAATAGCACCCATATTACTAACCACCATCGTCTTATAGGGGTAAAATTATAGAGGATATTCAACATTTGCTATATCTGTAATGTTTGAATATTTTGTAATGTACATATATTGCCTTTGTAAACAAAACTAGCAATAAAAATGTTAAGAATAAAAACAATGAAAATTGAATAAACCTATTAATGTATGGGAAGCATGAACATTAAGTCTTTATAGTATAATCTATTATGTCTTTGATTAGACATTTACAAAAGGGTTGCAGAGACCAAAAGTGAGGGGGAAAATTCAGTTTTTCATATGGCTTATCTAAGAGTGTATTTAGGTGCCTGCTTTACAGAGGTTTCGTGAGGATTGAAGAGTTTATGTGTGTGTGCATATATATATATAGTTATGTGTATAATTATATAGAGAGAGCATTTTTTCATATATTGCTAATGTATATTAAATGATACTATACAAAAAATAGAAAGAAAACCATAAATGTATATAGAATGTGTAGATGGGATAAAGTCTAACAGTTGGTCTAACCTATTGAAACTGCTCATTCATATAATCAAATAAAGGTTTTAGAGTTTTATTTCTGTGCTATGAATAGAATGATGGCTACTGCTTTTCAAAATGGCTCAAGGAAGTTGCTCTGAACTTACATAACTGCAATGGAAATAACCAGCCAGTATAATTCACAGTGCAAATGAGGGCACACACCTGAAAACTGCCAGTCAGAAGTCATGCAGCTGAGTTGGAAGGCCATGAGACAGCTGCATGGCCTTGGAATTAGAATAATACCTGTTGTGTCTACCCCTATAACCTATATACCATCTCAAATGACATAGTTTACATTAAAGTATTGCAAAAATCATCAAACAAAATACTACTATTTCTCTTTATGGGATTGCTGGTACATGATGGTGTCAAACTGTGGTATTTTTCATGCTTGGTTTCAATTGCCCCTTTTCCTTTAAAGGACATCTATTGCCACACAGCTGGAGAATTACAGATTAGGAGAAACCTATTAGATTGCTCACCATCATCGTTCCCCATAACAGTTTTGTGCCGAATTCAGATTTTCACTGAAGTTGTCAGTAGCAATAATACTGTGAGTTTGTTTTTGTTTGTTGAGATTTGGGCAGTCTCTGGAACTGTGGCCATGATTTACCTTCCACTGCTACCCCTCTCAACCAGAGCACATTTTGGCAAAGAGATTTAATCAAGTAGATTATTTTCTTAGACTGCCATTTTTCTGATTAAATTTTTAATGATATGTAAAATTAACTATTGTATTTGCAGAATCAATTGATATTCAGGGGAGAACTGTCTAAATAAAACTTAAAGTTTCTTTTACTCTTTCCTGTCAGAGTCGGGCCACAAGAAGTTGAAAAGCACCATCCAGAGAAGCACAGAGACAGGCATGGCAGCTGAAATGAGGAAGATGGTCAGGCAACCAAGTCGCGAGTCCACGGACGGCAGCATCAACAGTTACAGCTCTGAGGGGAAGTAAGTGATGTCAGCGTGTCTACACGGCTCTAGAGCCATCGATTGTGTAGTAGTAATCAGTAAAACAACAAAGCCACCAATAGTTCCTGTGCAGCTTTTTTATTTATCCAGAAGCTCAACCATCCATTTTAAAGCAGCCTGACCTCTAATAAGTACACATGGTCATGCCTCTGTACCTGGTCACTCACACCTCTCAAAGGGATGAAGAACTGCTGAGTTAACATGAATAAACTGAGTTCCATCATCTAGTAAAGCCCAGGATAGTTCCTTACTAGATGTTTGGTGTAGAAATGCTACACTTAATGCATTCTTCTGTATGGGAAACGCATTGTCTGGCCCTGTCACCAAAACCTGAAATTAAAATTTAGAAGTGAGAAACTGATTTCCCATTTTCTTAATTTTCTCTAAGCTATTTTGGGTCCTAAGCTGTTGTAAGCCTAACACTCTCATACATGTAAGCAACTTAACATTTTCTTGTTTTTGAAACATCACTGTCTCATTTTTACCTGAGGTAAAAAATTCAGGTTCTATCTTCCTCATTATTTTTAATTTTAGTTAATTCCGAAAAAATCATGAGATTTTTCTTTTGTTTACTTACTTTTTTTTTTTACCATTTCATATGGATCTTGCACAAAACCTGCATTTTCCCATGCTTGAGAATATTTTGGTAAAACTGAATTTTTATTAAGGTAGTGGGTCTTACAAGTAAGCAATTATGCTGTGGTGGGTTCCATGGAGATAGACTATGTACAGATTTTCCATAAGTATTCATTTATTGCCATTTAGATTCCTCACATACTAATCTAAAATTCGTAAATTTTTTACTGCCATTTTTCTATTTTGTTTGGAAATTAAATAAAATTATGCCAAGTTAATATTTCTGATACTCTTTCCATCAAAAAGCATTGGATCAAATGACTGGTAGGCATGCTGCCAGCAAGGTATAAGCAAAGAACAAAAAATCAGCAGGTGTGAAAGTTATGGAGATAAACTTTTGATGAAATACCAACATTCGATGAACTAGTACAAAGCAATGTGCCAATGAAGGACTGGAGACATTATTTTCTGATACAAAAGTAACAAACCAAATAAAATTTGCCTCCATCATGGATAAGCCATTTAGTCTGTCAAAGATTTTTATTCCTAGAAATATGCTCCTTCAAAAAATACATGTGGAATGCCAACTACGTAACAAGCATGGTTCTCGTTACCCAGAGACAGTCACATCTATCAACAAGAAGAGCACAGTCACTGCTCTTGTGCAGCTTATACCCTTGGGCTTTCAGGGAGTCTCATATTACTAGAATATGACTAGAAACAGACATATTTTAGCCAATTTTCATTTGTACCACATTAAAGTCTCACATAATTTAAACATTTAATTAATTCAAAGATGAATAAACTAAACACCTTGTATTTGCACATAAGAACTTGAACTGTGCTATAGTATTTATTCGAGAAATCATTAGGCACTTTTTTAAAATTTAGCATTACTGTTACTTAATAAGCAATTATCTATGTAAGGTTTATGATATAAAAATTTTCATCTTAAATTTTATATCATCAATACATTTATATAAGGATTTGGATTTGGTTTTGTAAGTGTCCGGAATACTTAGTACGTTAAAAACTAACTGAGTCCTGCTGAATAGAGAATCAGGTCTTAAACTGAGAGTTCATACATTTTCTCAATCTTCGTTGAGCCTCTTATACTTGGCTCAAAAGCAATGCAAAGAATCAGTCTAAGTAGTGTTTATGTTTCATGATCAAACCTAGTCCAATGGAAACTAGTGAAAAGAATTCTAGGAGATTTAATGTTTTGTTTCTTTGGTTTTTGTCCTTTTGCCGATAGCTTAATATTTCCTGGAGTGCGACTAGGAGCTGACAGTCAATTCAGTGATTTTCTTGATGGATTGGGACCAGCCCAGCTTGTTGGCCGCCAAACCCTTGCCACCCCTGCAATGGGTAAGAATCATTTTTTCTACAGGAAAATTAATCTTTTATGGTCAACAGGGTCATTTAAAATAGCATAATAGTAATAAAAGTGAGAAGCAACATTTTAGCTAGGGGTTGCCAGTTGCAAGCAACTATTCTAATTTCCAGTGCATTTTTCTAATTTGAGACATTATACAAAATGAAATAAAATTAGTCGTAAATGTATGAATTACCAGAAATGCTGTCAAGAGAGTCTACAATAGATCCAAATGTAGTATAAAGGTGGCAGTTCATAGCATGGAAATAAACGATGGCCTATTCAATATTCAGTAAAGGATGGTAGCATAACTGTTTAACCGAGTGAAAAATAATTAATAAAATTACCTCCCTACTTCACAACTTACAAAAACAATAATATTGTAGACTGAATTATAAAAATGAAAAAGGAGAGTGGAGAAAGATACTAAAAAGTACTAGAAAACACTTGTTAATGTTTCTATAATCTTGGAATGGGAAAAAATTTCCAAAGGGTCAAACAAAAGCCAGAAGAATTGAAAGCTTCTAAGAGGAAAATATAACCTAAGTGAAGTTGAAAGAAAGATGACAAATAGAGAAAATTACATATAGTATGTGCAATAGGTATTTTTCATGATATTCCAGCTTGAAAGGGACCAGTGAGAGAAAATAGATCAACACAAAGGCACATCACTGTGGAATTTCACAATGCTGAGGATTGATAGAAAGTCATACAAGTTTCCTAAGAGGAAACATATTAATAATTCTATAAAAACTATCAAAAATTATAATTTCTTTGGCCTCTTCTGATTCTTATTAGACTCTTCAATAATAATACTGGAAGCCAAAAGATTATTAGCATTACCTTCAAAATTCTAAGTAACAACTGGTTTCCAACCTCAAGTACAATACTCAGACAAATTATCAAATAAGTTTAAGGCTAGAATAAATACATACTCAGACAATCAAGATCTCAAAATATTTTTCTCATTTCCAACATTTCTCAGAAAGCTACTGGAGGATTTACTTTAACAAAATGAACTAAGTGAATTTTGTTGATTGTGAACTAAAAAGAGAGTAAGATGAGATCCAGTAGATAAATGTGTCCCCATGAGAGAGATGATTGGGGTAACCAGGATGATAGTGAAGGAAGAACTAAAGATAGCTGCAGCAAGATTTGAAAGCAATTTGTCCAAACTGTAGCATGTAAGATTTCCTAAGATAAAATCTGTAGAATATCTAATGTGTTTGATTTTATGGAAGAGGTAAACAACCAGGAGAGACTAAGGGTTTGAGTTAGTGATATGTACGTAAAAATGCAAGCTAATACTTTTTAAAAGGGTACTGATTAAGTGTAGGGAAAGTAAGATCTGTCTTAAAAAGGAGAAGTCATCATAGCGTTCTAGATCACATAGCTGTAGATAAGGTGACATAATCATAATAATGTAAGTATTACTATTAGGAGAACAAGATGACAGAAATTATCAGGTATGTAGTAAGGGTAGGAAAGCAGTAAAGATACCAAAATTAGAAGTAAATAATAATATCTAAAACTGAAAAAAAAATATTTTGTAACTATAGTGCTTAGAAAGAGTGAAGCAAATGCCAAAAGTAAAAAATCAAATAAATACATTGATGACTTTGAAAGCAGTGACTCTTGGAGGGCAAGAAGTTTAGGAAATGAGGGAATCAGTTATTTATAATAATAACAAGTCTTATAGAGCAGTTTTACTCTTTAAACTGTGTATGTTTGTGATATTAAAAAAAAAACGTTAACAGACATTAAAAGGAAAGAAAGAAAACAAAAGACCTCTAGGAACTGAGCTTTAAAACATAATTGTAAAACTAATGAGAACATCTAGAAAAACAAAGTCAATCAACTGACCTGGCAAATAAACAGAATTCACACCTGAGAAATGGAAATGATTCAGCTAACTAAAAGTAGCTTAGAAATAATTATATTTAACATTTAAATTCAAAATTTTAAAGGATATTTAACATTTTCCAAAGTATTATATGTAATTCGTAGAAAAAAGACAAGGAGGTTCTTAAACAAAAACAAGCGTATATTTTTAAGAAAGAAATTTGGAGAATGAAAAATGTGATGATTCAAATTTAAAACTCAGTTGATGAGCTAAATAGTGTACTGAAGAAAGCTGAAGATAGACTTAATGGCATGCAAGGAGACTATAGAAAATCACCAGGAACAGAGCCTATGTGTGTATAAATTTAAATATAGAAGAGAATATGAGACATGGGAATAATAAACCGGAAAGTTCAAACTTACTATAATAGGAGCCTAAAAAGAGAATAGAGAGACAACTTTTGGTAAAAAATATAATGGCTGAACCATGTAAGAAAAACATGAAATCTGAAAGATTGAAAGAGCACACTGAGTGGTGAACTGAACAATATATACAAAACAAACAAACAAGGAAGAACTTAATGAAAATTCAGGACATCACCTGAAGTTGTAAGGAAGAAAAAGAAGATTACCTAGCAAAGAAAGGTTAACAAATTAATAGCTTTTATTTCTTAGCAATGCCAAAAAACTTAAAAAGAGAAATGATTCTGCAAATGCCAAAGAAAGGAATTATCAACCTAAAATTCTGTATTAAGACAAATTTTTATTCAAGAATAAAGATGAAATAGAGATGTACACATTCACAAAAAGACTTATAAAATTTCCTATCTATTGTTCTTCACCAAAAGATACACTTTTTCAGGAATAATAAACCTAAAAGAAAAGAATGGCATACCAGAAGCAACGATGAGCAAAGAAATAAGTGAAACTTGGTAAATTTATAAAAGTAATAGTAATAATTTAATAAAAACAGCAATAGAACAGGGTTTTGAGTGTGTGTTTAACAGCAAGCAGGAAAAAAGCAAAATAAAACAAGATGAAATAAAAACACCACTCAGCATCTACATGAGAGTTGAGAAATTGAGAAGCTCTTAGATAAGTCAAGATCCTTGTCTTATTTGGGAGTAAACAGAAAACTTTTTATGTAAAAAATATAAAAATGAGAATTCATGTGTTAAATATTTAATACTCTCTTTAATAATAGAAATAAAATATTTAACTTCTAAACTAGCAAAGGGGCAGAAAATAAATTTTAGAAGTCTGCTTATGTAAAAGAAGACAAAGAGAGGAAAAAGAAGGCACTTTAAAATAAAAAACATGACATAAGATGACAAAGCCCAATTCTAAAATTAATCACAATAAATGAAATGTTATTCTGAACAATAAAAGGCTGAAATGATACTGAAGAAACAAAAAATAGCTTTATGTTGATATTCACTGGACACCAGTCTAAAATAATCTAGTTGCTATTCACCAAACATAAGTTAAAACAATAAAAATAAAAATCTTGAAAGAAAAGTATAGAGAATTTGGCTACACCAATAGCAGGGTAGGTAGTTAGTACAAACTTCCCACTGACGACACCTAGAATAGCTAAATGTTTGTTTGAAGGCCAGGTTCCTTGGGAGGATGGATGCCTATGTGTGACAAGCCTGGTGTTCAAAGCTACTCTTTCCTGGAGGCTGTTTCCCAGTGGAAGGATTGAGAAGCTAAGTTGTACTTTTTTTTAGCTTAAAAGGGTTAGCAGGTCAAGAATTTGAGTTAGCCTATTGATCCTCCTTTGCTTTTGGTTGGAATCTAAAAACTCTGTATACCCTGAAAATATGAGTAACTTGGAAGTAGTTGGGCTTTTGTAGGACCTATGATTCTAATAACTTAAGTTCTTAATTTTGGTTAAAGTGATCTGAGACTGCAGACACCTTGCAGAAGAAAACGTAAATCATTTTTGATGAAAGATAACATCTTAGGTGTTAATTTTCTCTAAAAAAAATATTATAAGTAAAATTTCCAGACATCAATCACAAATTACCAGGCACACAAGAAAGAAAGATGATTTTTTCAGATACAGAAACAACAGATAATAGAAATAAACCTGAAATGAATGCAAGTATTGGAGTTAAATATTTAGACTAAAAATAATTATGTTTACATGATTCAAGGAGATAAAAAACAAGATTGAGAATTTCATGAGAAAACTAAAAGCTTTAAGAGCCCAATGGAAATTCTAGAATTGAAAAATATAACCGTGCTTAAGAATTCAATGGATGAGTTACCAGCAGTTTAGACAGAGCTGGGGAGAGAATTGGTTAACTGGAGTTAGATAAAGCCATAAGAAAATATCCAGAATTAATCATAGATACAGAAGAATGGAGAACATAAATAAGAAATTAAGAGACAGAAAAAAGTGAGTTTATATATAAATATATGTATTTATATTTATAGTTATATATATGGATATATAAAATTAGAGTCCTAGAACAGGGAAAGAGAAATTATAGGGCAGAAGCCAGAACAGGGAAAGAGAGAGTATAATGCAGAAGCCATTAAAAATAGAATGAATGAGGAAGAATAATTTGAATGTTTCTAGCATAAAGAAAAGACAAATGTTTAAGGTGATAGATATCCCAATTGCAATGATTTGATCTTTACAAATTATATGAATGTATTAAATTATCACATATACCCTGAAAATATGTGCATATATTATATATCAATAAAAATAAAAAATAAAAATAAAAAAATAAAGATAATAAAATTTTTTAATAATCTATACATTGAGAAATTTTCAAAACTGAAAATAAACATCAAACCATACTTTCCAAAGTCCCTGTGAATCCCAGGAAAAACAAATTCAGCAATATTAAAAATAATAATATCACAGAAAAATTAGATTTTTCCATGAACATAGTTGATTAAATGTTTGAAAATCAATATAATTCACCATATTAATCTAATAAAAAAGAAAAAATGACAATCTTAATATATACAAAAGAAATGTTAGATAAGCAGTATTAATTTATGATTAAAAAATTAGCAAACTAAGAATAGAATGAAGCTTATTTAATCTTACAGAGTTTCTACAAAATACACATGTGTGAGAGTGTGTGTGTGTGTGTGTGTGTACAAACATCAGCTTTACTAAAAAGTTTTAAATCTTTTAATAATAATGAGGCAAAGGCTTTAAAGAATATGCATTCTCATACACTGCTGTTAGAAGTTTTGTGGGTTTTTTTTGATAGTAGTATGTTTTTTGACAAATTTATTGAAGTATAATTTACATTCCATGTCATTACTCCATTTTAAGTGAACAATTAAATGATTTTTAGTAAATTTACCAAGTTGTACAGCTATTCACATAAATCAGTTTTAGAGGATTTCCTTCCCCCTGCTGAGACCCCTAATTCTCATCCCCAAATACATTTCAAGCATGCCCCTCCCCTCCCACCCCCCAAATCCCTAATGAACACCACCACCATTTGAGTACCATAGTGTTAGTCAGTCAGTACCAATTTGATGGCGAGTACATGTGG
>CAUYRT010043395.1:0-12127 GCA_963574885.1 Lepilemur ruficaudatus | reverse complement strand
TCATTTAATTGTACACTTAAAATGGAGTGTTGGTTGTACGTAGATACAGTTGGAGCACTATGTATGTACTCTCTAGACTGCTTTGACAGAGTAGGTTTTTGAATGTAACAAGATAAGTCAACTTGAGTGGTAATATATTTTGGGAAATCAGCTCACTACAAATTGTGACTGTAAACATTGTACTGTAAATGTTTTGCAGTTTTCCCCCAATAAAATTTTTGGAAGAAAAAAAAAAAGATATGATCTGGGAATGACTTTAGCAGGATGACAGAATAGGAGTTTTCATCCCCCAATAGAAGCATCAAATTTTACAACCACCCATGAGCCAAAGTACTTTTGTGGGAGTTCAAGAGCTGACAGTAGAAGTTTAGCACATCACTAGAGCAAATCCCCCCAAACCAAAAAACAAACAAAAAATTAATGATACATTGAAGAGGATAAGAAGAACAGTTTTAATTTATCTGAATCAGCCCTCCCCAAATGTAGCATGGCTCAGTACCAACAGAAACCCCTTCAGCCCATGATTTCTCCCACAGGGGAAAGTGAAAACATAATAAGTGAGTGCGCACCTTCTCCAGGCAAGCAATACATTGCCCAAAAGACCTACATTATTCTTACTGTCTCCCTCCAGAATACTGAGGTGATCAGTATAGCTGAGTTGATAGAAGAGGGTGAGAGCAGGGAAGAGAGGTGGGGACTCACAGCAACCAGAACTTTGAACTGCCATGGCTTCTACAAACTGAATCATGGATTTAATTAAAAGCTCATCCATGAGCCACTTGGAATGCTTCAACCCCAACCAGAACTAGCTCTCAGAACACGCAATGCTCCACATGCCTCATCCCTTCACGGGCTGGCTCTCCAAGTACTCCCCTTTCAAAAGCAAGTGAGAATCTATTCAGAGAGCTTACAAGCACATGCAGACTGCTGAATCCACTCTATAGGATTGAGAAAGGCTCACAAACTTGAGTATTTCATGGCACACACCTAGAGAAAACAATAGGAGGCTCTCAGCACCTGTATGGCTTTATGGCATCTAGAGAAGACATAATATCTCAGGACATTATCACCTTGACGGAACAAGAGGTGAGGAGAAGATTCATCCACAAAAAAGATCTGAGAAAACGTCAGAGTCCCTAGCCCGAAATACTATTGAAGGTATATCTCTCCTGAAACCAGTCAGTAAAGACTGGAGAAGGTGACTGCTTCTTTAAATAAAAAGACAACAATGCAAGAATTCAAGAAGTATGTACGGTCAAGGAACCAAAACACCACTAAAGGAACACAATAATTTCTCCAAAGAAATGGAGATCTATAAATTGCTCTATAACAAATTAAAAATAATAGTTTTAAATAAGCTCAGTAAGATACAAGGATACAAAGTTACAAATATAGACAACTCAATGAAATCAGGAAAACACTACCTGAACAAAACTAGAAATTAAGTGATAGAAACCATAAAAAACTTCAGAAATTATAGAACTGAAGAATACAATGCATGAAATGATATTTAAAATAGAGAGCATTAATAGCAGACTTGATTGAGCAAAAGAAATTATCTGTGAACTTGAAGACAGAACATTTTAAATTACACATCAGAGGAGTAAAAGGAAAAATAAGAAGAAATGAAGAAAGCCTACAGGATTTATGGAAAACCATCAAGACAACCACCAAGAGAATATATTAGGATAATGTAAGTTCATGAAAGAAAAGAGAGAAAAGGACAGGAAGTTTATATAAAGAAATGATGGCAAAACTCCCCAAATCTGGGGAAATATATGGATGGACATGAAGCTCAAAAGATTCCTGTACTGGTTAAAATCCAAAATGACTTCACCAAAACACATTATAATCAAATAGGCAAAAATTGAAACCAAAGAACTCATTAATTAATAAAGTTACCTTGCAACCACAAATTGCTAAGTGGGTGAGGGGTGGTCTTATGTTGTGATTATTATTTTTGTATAATTTCAGTAAATGTTATTTAACAACTTATAATGTTAAAAAATCAGAATTTTGAGAGCAGCAAGAGCAAAGAGACTTACAACATAACAGGGAACCCTTATAAGGTTATCAACAGATTTCTCAGCAGAAACCTCACAGACCAAGAGGGAGTGGAATGAAATATTCAAATGCTGAAAGGAAAAAATGACAGCTAAGAATACTTTACCTGGTGAAACTGTCTTTGAAAAATGAAGGAGAACATTCCTGGAGAAACAAAATCTGAAGGAGTTCATTATTTCTAGGCCTCCCTTGCAAGACATACTAAGGAGAGTCTTTCACGTGAAATGATAGGATGCTAATTAGTAATATGAAAAAATAAAAGTCACAGGTAAAGCAAAGTAAATAGTGAAATCCAAAGCACTCTAATATATTAATGGTGGTATGTAAATAATTTTACTGTGGTATGAAGGTTAAAATACAGAAGTATTAAAACCAACTAGAGCCATAATAGTTTGTTAATGCATACACAGTGCACAAAGATGTACATTGAAATATTAAAAACATAAAATGTGAGGGTAGGGAAGTAAAAATACAGAATTTTTGTTTGTGATAAAGTTAATTTGTTATCAGCTTAAAATAGATTGTTATGTCTATAAGATGTTTTATGTAAGCATTGTGGTAACTACAAAGCAAAAACCTAAAGTACATACACAAAAGAGAAAGAAATGAAAATAAAAAAATCATCAAATTACAAAGGGAAGCAGCCAGAGAGGAACGAAACTGAAAAGAGCAAGAGAAAAAGAAACAATGTCAATAATAACTGCTTACCTATCAATAATTATATTAAATGTAAATGCATTGAATACTCCAAACAAAAGACATAGCATGGAGAAATTGATATTTTAAAAAGCCATGTATATCTGCTCTCTACTATAGAATCGCTTTAGTACTAAGAACACACCTAGACTGACAGGAAAGGACTAGAAACAGATATCCCATGCAAATGAAAGCCAAAACAGAGCAGAGGTAGCTATACTAATTATAAGACTTAAAATAGACTTTAAGTTAAAAACTGTAACAAAAGATTAACAAGGTCATTTTATATTGATAAAGGGGTTAATTCTTCAAGAGGCCATAACAATTACGTGTGTGTGTGTACGTGTAAGCATAATGTTAAGGCACTTAAATACATAAGGCAAATATTAATAGTTATGAAAGGAGAATTAAACAGCAACACAATAATGGTAGGGAACTTCAGTATCACACTTTCAACAATGGACAGATAAGCCAGACAGAAAATCAATAAGAAAATGTTGGACTTGAATCCCCTTTAGACCAAATGGGTCTAACAGACATACCCAGAATATTCAACACAACAGTGGCACAACAGACATCTCAAGTGCACATGGAACATCCAGATCAGATTATATGTTAGGCCATAAAGCAATTTTAAAAAATCCAAGAAGATTGAAATAATATCTAGTACTTATTTAGACCACAATGATGTGAAACTAGAAATCAATAACAGGAGAAAAACAAAAATTTACAAATATTTGGAATTAATATACTCCTGAAAGGCAAGGGGTCTAAGAAAAAATTAATAAGTATTTTGTGACAAAAAAATGAAAACGTGGGATGAAAGGATCATTCATCAGATATGAATCAACTAATGTTACAACGCATTAACAGAATGAAGGGTAAAAATTATGTTGTCATCTCAGTAGATCTAAAAACATTTAACAATATTCAACATCCTTTCATTATTAAAAACTCTCAATAAGTTATGTATGAAAGGAATGTACCACAACACAATAAAAGCCAGAGCTAGCATCATATTCGATGATGAAAAGTTGAAAGATTTTTTTCTAAGATGAGGATCAAAAAAAAGATGTCCACTCTCTCCATTTATATTTAACATAGTACTAGAAGTCCTAGCCAGAGCCATTAGGCAAGAAAATAAAAGGCATTCAAGTTGGAAAGAAAGAAGTTAAGTTGTCTCTATTTACAGATGACATGATTTTATATATATATATATAAAATATGTTATATATTATATAATATATATATATAGAAAATGCTAACTAGTCCCTTAAAATAATGGTAGTATTTAACAAAGGAATTCAGTAAGGTTACAGAATATAAAATCAAGATACAAAAATCAGTTGTATTTCTAAACACTAAAAACAAACTATCCAAAGATAAATTAAGAAAAAATCCTATTTATAATATCATCAAAAGTAAAATAAAATACTTAGAAGTAAATTTAACCAAGAAAGTGAAGAATTTTTACCCTGAAAACTATAAAATATTAATAAATAAGTTGAAAAAGACACAAATAAATGGAAATAGATCCCATCTTCATGGTTTAATATTAACAATTGATATTAAAATGTCCAATCTACACATAGAATCTGCAGATTCCATGCAATCCCTAACAAAAGTCCAATGACATTTTTTAAAGAAATAGAAAACAATCCTAAAATTAATATGGAACTACAAAATACCTAAATAAATAATCATGAGCAAGAACAGCAAAGCTGGGGGCATCATACTACCTAACTTCAAATTATATTACAAAGCTATAGTAATCAAACCAGTATTATACTGGCATAAAAACAGATACCAAGACCAATTGAATAGAATAGAGGGCCCAGAAATAAAATCATGCTTATATAATCAACTAATTTTTAACAAAGGCACCAATACATAATGGGGAAAGGATAGTCTTTCAATAAATGACAGTGGGAAGACTGGATATCCAAATGCAAAAGAATAAAAGTTGACCCTTATGCTATACCATACACAAAAATGAACTCAAAATAAATTAAAGACCTAAATGTAAGACCTGAAACCCTGAAATTCCTAGAAGAAAACATAGGAGAAATCTTCCTGACATTGGTCTTGGCAATGACATTTTAGATATGACACCAAAAGCACAGACAACAAAAGCAAACATAAACAGTGTTTAAAAACCATAAACCAACTAAAATGTTTCTGCACAGCAAAGGAAATAATAAACAAAATGAAAAGGCAACTTATGGAATGAGAGAAAATATTTACAAACTGTGTATGTGACGTGGGTTTAATATCCAAAATATATAAGGAATGCGTATAACTCAATAGTAACAAACAAACAAATAACCCAATTTAAAAATGAGCAAGAAGCCAAATAGATATTTTCCCAAAGATGACCTACAAATGGGCACCAGGTCCATGAAAAAGTACTTACCATCACCAATCATCAGGGTAATACAAATCAAAAGTACAATGAGATACCACCTCACAATTATTAGGATGTCTATTATTGAAAAGTCAAAAGATAAGTGTGTGGATATAGAGAAAAAGATACCCCTATACAGTGTTGGTGTGAATGTAAATTGGTACAGCCACTATAGAAAACAGCATAGAACTTCCTCAATACAAATGAAATAAAATGACTATCTTAAAGAGATATCTGCACTCCCATGTTTATTGCAGCATTATTCACAATAGCCAAGATATGAAATCAACCTAAGTGTTCATCAATGGATGAATGGATACAAAGATCATGATATATAGACACAATAGAATACTATTTAGCCTTTAAGAAACAAGAAATCTGGTCATTTGCAGCAACAATAAGGCAGACACAGAAAGACAAATACTACATGATTTTACTAATATGTGGGATCTGAAAGATTTGAACTCCTAGAAATGAAAGAGAGGAGAGAACTGTAGTTTCCAGGAACTAGAGGGTGGGAGGAATAGGGAGACATTGTTCAAAGTGTACAAACATTTAGTTATCAGATGAATAATTTTTAGAGGTCTAGTATATATTTAAAATATGGTCATTTTAGTTAATAATAGTGTTCTCTGTAACTGAAATTTGCCAAGATAGTAGATATCAAGTATTCTCACCACAAACAAAAAGTGGAATTATGCGATTGATATGTTAATTAGCTGGATTACAATAATAAATTTATAATGTATATGTTTATCAAAACATTACATTGTACACAATAAGTGTATAGATTTTTAATTTGTCAATTACACTTCAATAAAACTGGAAAATATGTAATTTTATGACAATAATAATATAAGGGAGGGAGGAAGGACTAGACCTATGTTAGAGAAAAGTTTTATATATTATTGAAATTAATTGCTATTAATCCAAAGTTGATTTTTTAAATTGTTAATTTAATTGTAATATTTGGGACAACCACTAAAGAAAAAGCTTGAAAAAATAGAGTAAAAGAAATAAAAATATTATTTAAATGGTCCACTAGAGAAATATCTATTTCACAAAAAGAAGGCAATAATGGAGAACTATAGGAACAAAAACACATAAGACATATAGAAAATAAATAGCAAATTGGCTGACATAAATGCTATAAGTAATTACCTTAAATGTAAATGGAGTAAAGACTCCAATCCAAAAGGCAAAGATTTTCAGAGTGGAGAAATAAAAGCCAAAATCATAATCCAACCGTATGCTATGTATAAGAGGTACAAATAATTAAAATCAAGACAGAAACAGATTGAGAGTAAAAGGATAGGGAAATATATGCCATACAATGTATGATTAAAATAAAGTCGGAGCATTATATTATACTAATATCAGTCAAAATATGCTTTATCAAAATTGTTGTTAAAGACAAAGAAGAACATTTTATAATGATAAAACCATTGATCTATAAAAAAGACCCAACAATTATGAACATATACACCAAACAACAGAGTCCAAAATAAACAAAGCAAAAGCTTCTAGAATTAAAGAGAAAAATAGAAAATTCAATGATTACAATTGGATACATCAATACCAAACCTTCGATAATGGATAGAACCACAAAGAAGGAGCAAGAAGGAAACAGAAAACTTAACACTATCATACTTAAATATTACACCCAACAACAGCAAAATATACATTATCCTCAAGTGCATGTGGAATATTCTTCAGGATGACCATACGTTAGGTCATAAAACACACCTCAGTAATTTAAAAGAACTGAAATCATGCAACACACATTCTCTGACCACAAAATATTGTATTAAAAATCAGTTACAGAAGGAAATGTGGGAAATTCACAATGATGTGGAAATTAAACAGTACACTTCTAAATAACCAAAGAGTCAAAGAATAAACCACAAGAGAAACTAGAAAATACTTTTAGATGAATGAAATTGAAGAAACGATATACCCAAATTTTGTAGTTGTAGCTAAAGCAATGCTTCAAGGGAAATTTGTAACAGCATATGTCTATATCAAAAAAAGAGAGATATCTTAAATCAATGAACTAATTTTTCACCTTAAGAAACAAAGAATGAAGAGCAAAGAATCTAAAATAAGCAGAAGGAAGAAATAATGAAGATTAACATGGAGATATATAAAATAGTGAAAACTAAAAAATATAAAGAATAAACCTGAAAGTTGGTTCTTTTGATATATTAACAAAGTTGACATGTCATCAGCTAAGGAGAGAAGATTCATGTTACTAACATAAGAAATGTAAGTATGAACATCACCTTACAGAAATAAAAAGAATTATAAAAGAATATTGTGAACAAGTGAATGTCAAAAAGTTAAGTAAATTATATGAGATGGACAAATTTTTCTAAAGGCACAAACTATAAAAACTGAATCAATAGGCAACAGAAAGGCTGGATGCAGTGGCTCACACCTGTAATCCTAGCATTCTGGGAGGCTGATGTGGGAGGATCACTTGAGATTAGGAGTTTGAGACCAGCCTGAACAAGAGTGGGAACCCATCTCTACAAAAAACAGAAAAATTAGCTGGGCATAATGGCTCACACCTGTAATCCCAGCTACTCAGGTGACTGAGGCAGGAGGATCACTCACACCCAGGAATTTGAGGTTACAGTGAATCATGATGATGCCGCTGCACTCTAGCCAGGTGACAGAGCAAGACTCTGTCTTAAAAAAATAAAAATAAAAAAGAAGCAATAGAAAATGTGAGTAGACCATTTACAATAAAAGAGATTGAATAAGTAATTTTAATTTTCCAACTAGTATCCCAAGATCAGATGTATTCACTGATGAATTCTACCAAACTTTTAAAAACTAATTAATGGTAATTTTCACACACTTTTCCAAGCAAACAAACAAAAAACACAAAATAGGAAAGGAGGCAACACTTCATAGCTTATTCTATGAGGCCCACACTACTCTCATACCAAGACCAGACAAAGATATCACAAGAAAAGAAAACTAAAGACTATGGTTTCTGCTCTGATATGTAAATAGTTTGGAAGTCATCACTACCGTCCTCACACACACAAAAAAAAATCTGAACAAATTAAAATCAACAACTCTTATTAGACTAACCATAGATTTGAGGTCACAGGTCAAAACACCACATGAAAACTGGAGAGTTAGGCAAATACAAAGAATCACAGTTTACCAGGAACAGAAACTGCTGGAACCAGGAACTGGTAGGAATATTTAAATGATAATTTATGAATTGCTAGAGACTGAGCATGTGCTAGTGTGAGAAATAAAAACTACTGGGGGCTCAGTCTTAGGAGACTCCCCACACTTTTGTGAGTTTCACTTCCAGCAGCCCCGACAGGTTCTTACAGTGAAGACCACAGAAAAATCCCTTCATGCTTAAGGCTGGGAGAAGGGAAAAGCAACAGTTTTGAAGAAAGCCCATGGGGAAAATACTCAATTTTATTTATTTTTTTATTTCAAAATATAAGGGGGTACAAATGTTTTTGTTACATGGATGCCTTATATAATACTTAAGTCAGGGATTTAGTGTGCCCATCACCATAATAATGTTCATTACATAGGTAAGTTTTTACCCATCATTCCCCTAACACCCTCCTCCCTTCTTCGTTCCCAACATCCTTTGTATCTCTTTGTGTTCATGTGTACCCATCATTTAGCATACTCTCAGAGCATTCTTTTCCCCATGGGGGAGGACTGCCTGCAAGGGAAACTGCTTTGCCTGAGTCTTGTCTAAGCTAAGAGAAGAGCAGTTGGATGACTCACGTTACCTCTAACCTTCTTGACTCATGTAATAGAAGAAAAATAGGGTAAGAAACTCTTCTGAAAGTCACAACCCAGATGGATCTTCTCCTCCCCAAAATCTTGTCACCACTTCAACAGAGCTCTAGTATGATAGCAGTGGATTATAAATGAGAGAGATACAAGACACTGACACCATTACTCTATTTAAGAAAGAGTTTCTAGGGAAACACAAAATAGGAAAGACCAAAACAAGGACACTAAAGAAGATTGAAGCTTCTGACATGTATTGCTACAACAAACATTAAACATAACGTAATCCCTAGCCATTTAAACATAAAACCTCACACAAAGACCTATTATCTCAGATTCTATTCTAAACATCATGTTTGATTTCAACAAAGAATTACAAGGCATGCTAAAAGGCAGGAAAAATTAGTTTAAAGAGACCAATCAATTCTCAGAACTAGATTCAGATATGGTAGAGATTTAAAAATTATACCTGGAATTTAAAATAACTATGATTCGTATAACAAAGATTCCAATAGATGAGGTTGGCAACATGCAGAACAGAAGGGTAATGAAGGCAGAAAGATGAAAACTCTAAGAATCAAAAGGAAATGCTAGAAATAAAAAAAACTGTAACAGAAATAAAGAATGCCTATGATGATGGGTCCTTCAGTAAACGGACAAAGCCAAAGAAAGAATTAGTGGATTTGAAAATATGTCAGTAAAACTTCCCAAACTGAAATGCAATAGGAAAATAGAATTTTTTCAAAAAAATATCCAGAAACTGAGGGTAATTAAGAAAGATGTACCGTGCATAATGAAAATACTAGTAAGAGTATAGGGAGACTGAATATCTGAAGTAATGGGAGAAAATTTTCCAAAATTAATGATAGATGCTGAACCACACATACAAGAAGCTCAGAGAACACCAAGGACGATAAGTAGCAAAAAGTCTACAAGTAAGTATATAGTATGCAAACTGCCAAAACCAAAAGTAAAGAGAAAATATTGAAAGAAGCTAGAGGGGAAAAAAATACATGTAGAAGAACAAAGATTAAAAAAATACCTTAGACCATACATACAAGAAAAGAGTGAAGTGAAATATTTAACGTGTTGAAAGAAAATATCCATCAATCTATAGTTCTGTATCCACTGAGATTATACTTCAAAGGTGAAAAGGAATATGTCAGGGTGGTTATCTCCAAAGCCCTCTCCCTCCACAGAAACAATGAAAAAAAGTGATCAGAATCAACTTTCTCAGAATTCTATAAAATAGACAAAAGTTTATGGCAGTGAAATAAATGTTGAATTGGAAAAAAGACCATTGTGAAAGAGTAAGAAGCTTTATGGTGTTTTTATGTGTCCTTGCCCCACACTATATCCTACCCTGGCAGTAGTCTTGAAGATGGCAGCCTACATTTCCAGTATGAGACTCTGGTCCATTCCCTAGTTCCAAAGGGAGCATAACAGACCTTCCTTTCATTATTACTCATTATTATGCTCTTTTTTTCTGATTGCTTTGGATTTATTTTGCTCTTCTTTCTAGTTTATGAGATAAGAATTAAGATTATGATTTGAGACATTTCCTCTTTTCTAATGTAAAATAGCAGTGCTGAGATGGAAATTTATAGCATTAAAATTAAAATGGCTTGTTGACTATTTGCATATCTTCTTTAGAGAAATGTCTATTCAAGTTCTTTGCCTATTTTAAAAATTAAATTCTTTTTTTGTTGTTGAATTATGAGTCCTTTTATACACTAAACCCACATTAGAGATATGATTTGCAAGTATTCTGTTCTATAGCCTTTTCACTTTTGTGATAGTGTCCATTGTGCACAATTTTTTAATTTAGATAAGTCCAATTTATCTGTTGTTTCTGCTTTTGCCAAATCCAGGGTTATAAAGATTTATTCATTTCTTCTGAGAGTTTTGTAGTTTTAGTTCATACATGTAGGTTGTTGATTCCATTTAAGCTAATTTTTTGTGTATGTGGTGGAGTCCAAGTTCAATTTTTGCATGTGCATATACAGTTATTGCAGCACCATTTGTTGAAGAGATCATTCATTTCCACATTGCATGATCTGGGACCCTCATTAAAATCAACTGGCCATAGATGTATGGGGTTATTTCAAACTCAAAATTCTGTTGAGTCTGATTAGAAAAACAGTATGTCAAATTTTTATGGAAGTATCACACTATTTTGATTACTGTAGCTTTATAGTAAGTTTTGAAATCAGGAAGTATGTGTCCTCCAAGGGTGTCTTTCATATTCTAGATTGTTTGAGCTATTTGGGGTCTTTGTAATTCCATAAAGAGTGGCTATTTGTAAAAAAAAAAAGATGTAGTTGAGATTTTCATAGGAATTATATTGAACCTATGGATCACTTTTGGTAGTATTGCCTTGTTAACTATATTAAGTCTTCCAATTCATGAATATGGAATGTCTTGTCATTTATTTAGATCTTCTTTATTTTCTTTTAGCAATATATAGTAATATTTAGTATATAAGTGTTGTACCTCCTTGGATTAATTTATCCCTAGACATTTTATCCTTTCTAATACTATTTAAATGGAATTATTTTATTCATTTCACTTTCAGATTGTTTATTGTAAGTGTATAGAAATGCAACTGGTTATTGTATGTTGATCTAGTCATGTGCAACTTTGCTGAATTCATTTATTAGCTCTAATAGATTTTTTTATTCTTTAGTTTTCTATATTTCATGCTCTGTGAATAGAGAAGTTTATTTCTTGCTTTCCAATTTGGATACTTTTATTTCTTTTTCTTGCCTAACTGCTGTAGCTAGTACAATGTATAACAGAAATGGTGAAAGCAGCCATTCTTGTTTCTGATCTTAAGGGAATAACTTTCAGTCTTTCACCATGAAGCATAATGTTAACTGTGGGGTTTTCTTAGATGCCATTTAATATGTTAAGGAACTTCTCTTCTATTCCTAGGGTGCTGAGTGTTTTTATCATGAAATAGTGTTTGGTTTTGTGGCATTATGTTCTGCTTCAATTGAGATTATCATGTGCTTGTTTTTCCTTTCAATCAATTAATATGATGTACTATGTGATTTTTGTCTGTTCATCCACCTTTGCACTCCTGGGGTATATCCTATTTGTGTACACATGTCTCTTAGGCTCTGTTAATTTTCTTCACTATTTTCTTTTTCTGCTACTGAGACTGGATAATCTCAATTGACC
>CAUYRT010043394.1:0-65012 GCA_963574885.1 Lepilemur ruficaudatus | reverse complement strand
CATGTGCCACCATGCCTGGCTAATTTTTTTTTTTTCTATATATATTTAGTTGGCCAATGAATTTCTTTCTATTATTAGTAGAGACGGGGTCTCGCTCTTGCTCAGGCTGGTTTCGAACTCCTGACCTTGAGCAATCCGCCCGCCTCGGCCTCCCAGAGTACTAGGATTACAGGCGTGAGCCACTGCGCCCGGCCCAGATGTCTTTTTTATAGAATGTCCTTTTTTTTTGAGACAGAGTCTCACTCTGTTGCCCGGGCTAGAGTGAGTGCCGTGGCGTCTGCCTAACTCACAGCAACCTCAAACTCCTGGGCTCAAGCAATCCTTCTGCCTCAGCCTCCCAAGTGGCTGGGACTACAGGCATGCGCCACCATGCCCAGCTAATTTTTTCTATATTTTTCGTTGGCCAATTAATTTCTTTCTGTTTATAGTAGAGATGGGATCTCGCTCTTGCTCAGGCTGGTTTCGAACTCCTGACCTTGAGCTATCCACCCGCCTCGGCCTCCCAGAGTGCTAGGATTACAGGCGTGAGCCACTGGGCCCGGCCTACAGAATGTCTTTTGTTCCTTTGGGTAGACGCCCAGTAGTGGGATTGCTGGATCAAATGGTAGATCTACTTATAGCTCTTTGAGGTATCTCCATATTGTTTTCCACACAGGTTGTACTAGTTTGCAGTCCCCCAAAATTACTCTTTTCTGATGTTCTTTCCTTCTTCCTAATGTTCCACAGTTTCTTCTGATATTATTTCCTTCTGTCTGAAAGACTTTAACAGCTCTTAGTTTAATATATTTTTCTTCTTTTTAATTGACAAGTAGAAATTATATACATTTATGGTATACAATGTGATGTTTTGAAATAAGTATACATTATAGAAAGGTTAAATCAAGCTAATTAACATACGCATCACTCACATACTTACCATTTATTTGTGGTTAACAATTCTTTTTTTTTTTTTTTTTTTTTGAGACAGAATCTCACTCTGCCCGGGCTAGAGTGCCGTGGCATCAGCCTAGCTCACAGCAACCTCAAACTCCTGGGCTCAAGTGATCCTTCTGCCTCCACCTCCCGAGTAGCTGGGACTACAGGCATGCGCCACCATGCCCGGCTGATTTTTTTTTCTATATATTTTTAGTTGGCCAATTCATTTCTTTCTATTTTTGGTAGAGACGGGGTCTCACTCTTGCTCAGGCTGGTCTCAAACTCCTGAGCTCAAATGATCCGCCCGCCACGGCCTCCCAGAGTGCTAGGATTATAGGCGTGAGCCACCGCGCCCAGCCAGTGGTTGGTTAACAATTCTTTTGAGAGAACTGGTGGCAAATTCTTAGTTTTCTTTCATCTGATAATGTTTTTATTTCACCTCGATTCCAGAAGCATATTTGTCCTGGATATGGAATTCTGGGTTTGAGGCTTGTTTCTTTCAGCATTTGGAAAACGTTCCACTGGCTGTTGGCCTCTTTGGTTTCAGATGAGAAATCCGCTGTCATTCAAATGGTCGTTTCCTCTTGTTAATACATGATTTTTCTCTAAGTTTGAGATTTTTGTCTTTGCCTTTAGTTTTCAGCAGTTTTGTTGTGATGTGTTTTGGTGTGGGATTCTTTGGGGTTTTCCTTTTTGGGGTTTACTCAGCTTTGGCAATCTGTAGTTCCTTTGCCAGATTGGGGAAGTTTTTAGCCGTTATTTCTTGAAATACTTTTTTCAGTCCTGTGCTTTTCCTCATCTCCTCCTGGGACTCCGACACGCATGCAGGTCTGTCGTGCCAGGGTCCCCGAGGATCTGCGTGTTCTGTTTTTCCAGTCGACTTTCTCTGTTGTTCGGGCAGGATGACCTCTGAAGTCTGTCTGTTCATTCGCTGCTGTTTCCTCTGCCGTTGCCATTCTACTCCTGAGCCTGTCCACTGAATTTTGAATTTTGGCTGTTGTGTTTTTTAGTTCTAAATTCCTACTTGGTTCTTCTTTATATGTTCTTTTTCTTTGCTGAGACTTGCTCTGTTTCATTTGTTTCAAGAGTGTTCATGATTGCTTGTTGGAACATTTTTATGATAGATGCTTTATTTTTTACAATTCTTAAAATTAATTGTGGTTTTTTTTGTTTGTTTGTTTGTTTGGAGACAGGGTCCTTGCTCTGTTGCCCAGGCTGGAGTGCAGTAGTGTTATCACAGCTCACTGCAGCCTCCAATTCCTGGGCTTGAGTGATCCTCCTGCCTCAGCCTCCCAAGTAGCTGGGACTACAGGTGTACATCACCATGCCCGGCTAATTTTTGTGTTTTTTGTAGAGATGGGGTCTTGTTCTTGCTCAGGCTGGTCTCAAACTCCTGGTCTCAAGCAGTCCTCCTACCACGGCCTCCCAAAGTGCTGGTTTTACAGGTGTGAGCCACCACTCCCCCCAATGGCTGCTTTAAATTCCTTGACAGATCATTTTAACGTCTGTGTCATCTTGGTGTCGGCATCTGTTGATTGTCATTCCTGTTTCAAGTTGAGATTTTCCTGTGTCTTTTTGTTTGTTTTTATGACAAGTAATTTTGGGTTGCATCCTGGATGTTTTGAGTACTTTGTAGAGACTGGCTCTTATTTAAATCTATTTTAGCAAGCAGTCTGCACAGATTCAGAAGCACCTCCTGGCTCACTCTGGTGGGCTGTGGTTCGAATATCAGTTTAATTTTCAAAGCCTTTGCCGGGCCGCTCTTAACGGACCGCCTGCCAGTGTGACATCTGGCGGTGCCCATGCTGGCGTTCAGCTCCCAGAGCTTTCACACCCGGCCCCCTCAGTGGGACATTGGGTCCCCAGGACCATATATGCAGATGTAAAGAATCCCTCACCCCACCTTCCTCTTGTGGACAGCCCCCCAGCACACTCTTCAGCTGGGAGGGGTGGCTGCCTCTTCCCATCACCTCTTTGCTGATACTTGCTCAGTGTGGAGGGATGGGCTCCACGCCACAGTGCTTGTGCAGAGTGGGTAGGGCAGATATGACTACAAGAGTTCTGTGCAGCACCTCTGTCCTCTGCCTGGTCCCTTGGCTGGAAAGAGCGGGCTTCTTTTGGCTGTTAGGTTTGTGCCTGTTGGTGTCTTGGTGTCTGCAGGTTGTGAGGTTCCTGTTGCCTAGGCCAGGTTATATAACATGCGACAAGCAGGCAGCCACCCCCAGGGCCCTCACCGCTGCCTACCACCTTCTCTGCCTTCAGAGTCTTCCAGGTGCAGGGATTTTTGTTGTGATTAGTGGGGAACTACGGTGGGATGTGCTTCCTACCATGTCTTGCTCGGGACTGGAAGTGCTGTTTTCATCTGCATCCTGTTCTTTTCCTCACATTTTATTTGTCGAAGGACCCAGGCCATCGACCTGCAGAGAGCCCAAGCCTGCTGCCTACCCCTGTGGCGCAGTCTGCGTGCCTCGAGCCTTGTGCCCTGAGAAATGGAATCAGAGGCTCGGAGCAGGCGTCCTGTGGCAGGCCCAGGAGCAGGGTCTCTTCCCTCAGGAGGCTCACAGCTTTCCTGGTGGTAACATTGTGGCTGCTCAGTGCCTGCGTTCACTCATTATCTGGGGATTGCAGGATGGAGATGTTAGCAGGAATGATTCATAAAGATACTCTTTGCTGCATCAGCCGTGTGGTGATGCCACTCACACAGGACAAGCAGCGTAAATATTAATGCCAATTTTTTCTTCCCCTTTCACTTTCTCAGTTTTCAAATTTGGGAGTTTGGTTCCTTGCCGTCTTCAGGAGGGGAATAGTTTTTGAGATATCGTCATTGACTGTGTGCACTTAAATACGTACAATTGGTCCCCTCCACTGCAAATCCCACGTTAAAGCTCAGTTGTTCCGTCTTTGTGTTTTCTCGTCCCCTGCACACTTTCGGCACGGCCTGGGGTGGTTGGCGGCCTCAGAGCTGCACGGGAGGCAGGATGCTCCACACCTCTCTGCATTTCCGAGTCTTCTGCTAGCCCTGGTTTGTTTTCGTGGGAGGAGGTGTTGTAAGACCCACAGTGGGTTGGTCACTGTCTTTTCAGCGGGCAGAGCTAGGAAGTGCGTCCGTGTGCAGGGCTTGCTCGTATGTGTCCTGTGTCCTCTCCTCCACGCTGGGAGCCCTGCTTCCTGAGGGCACAGCTGGTGGGATTAGACGGCTGCAGGATTGTGTATTTGCTGCTTTTCCCTCACCCAGGGCTGAACATGGAGCTGGAAGACATCGCGAAGCTGAAGAGTAAGTGCCGCCCTCCTCTCCTCCTCGCGGCTGGCGGGGCCTCCCCTGACACCCCCTTGGCCCACAGCGATCCTGCTTCGCCTGGAGGGGGCCGTCGATGCTGTCGAGCTGCCTGGAGACAACAGTGGCGTCACCAAGCCAGGGAGGTGAGGGAAGAGCGACCAGCCTAGGGCTTGAGACGGGCAGTGGGCATGTGGGCTCTGTCTTCGTGTTGTGCCTGGGCCCTGGCTGCCCTGTCCCGCTCAGACCTGGGCGGGGCTGCCCACCTGTGCACGTGGGAGGGAGGCACACACTCCCACTCCAAGCCCCCTGCCAGCCCTGCCCCTCCAGGCCCTCGTTTGCAGTGCAGGTGCCGGTTAGCGCCAGGCCTCTTTAGGACAACCAGCAGCCAGCGTCCCCCCCACCTCCTTAGGACCCCGCGGTCCCAGAGTGTTCCGGACGTCCCGCAGGCTCCAGTCTTCTCCACAGACTGGGGAAGCAGGATGTGTTGTCCTGCAGGCAGCTGAGGGCTCACAGCTGGGGGGCTCTGCTGGGGACCTGGGCCCAGGCTGGTCGAGGGCAGAGCCTGTTCTGGGGCCTGGGCTGCCTGCGTTTCCCCAGAGCGCCCGTCTTCCCTCTGAGCTCTGATTCTGGCAGGTGCTCCTCAGCCTGCCCCTGACCTGCACTCCCAAGGGCCCCTCCTGTAGCTTCTGCTCCACCCCTTCACTTTCCAAAGCTTTTGGGGACCCTCCCCAGAGCCACCGCCTCGAGAAAGCCTCTGACGACTCCCGTCTGATTGGTGCTTTGTCTTCCTTGGGACACGATTCTCGCACTGGACGATCTCTTCCCCACCCGGAGGCTCCTGAGGGCAGAGGCTTCTCCTGGGGGTGCTCAGAGTCTGTTTCTGAGTGAAGGAAACTTACAAGGCCACAGCCTGGCCCCCTCCCAGGCCTGAGCTCTCTTTATCCTCCTGCAGCTACATCTTTGAGCTGTTTGCGGAAGCCCAGATAACGCATCAGACCAAGGGCTGCATCCTGGACTCGCTGGACCAGATCATCCAGCACCTGGCAGGACGTGAGTCTCGGGTACAGCCTTTGATCAAGGCTGCTTCTCCGTGCTGGGCAGCTGGCACAGCTCGCCCGGTGGCACCTGGTGGTTGGCTGTCAGCAGCCCCCGCACCCCTTCCCCGCGAGCAGGGATTCGGCCTGCAGAACTTTCCCTTTCTGACTGGGACGTGGAGGCATCAGTGCCTTTGGCAGCCGCTGCAGAGCATGTTCCAGTTCTACGCCCGGCAGCTCCTTCCTGCAGCCCTGTCCCAGTTAGTCCCTTCCAGGAAGAGCAGCGAGAGAAGCCTGGGTGGTCATGGGTCCCAGTCCCGCCGGCTTCTCCTCGTGCTACCCGAGTCCTATTTCTGTTCAGAGCATGAGGTCCAGAGGGCTTCCCCCGGGCAGCCTCCCGAGGGCCTACTGTGTGCAACCTGCCTCTGCAGAGTGGGGTCTCGGGAGGTAGGAGGTGCGGGACCCAGTGGGGTCTTCATTGCGCTCCTGGGATCTGGGGGGAGGGGCTCCAGCGTGTATTTGACCATGGAGCCTCTTGTCAAGTCCACGGGTCCCCGGAGGCCCCATCCCTGTCTGGCTTCCCCTGACCACTGGGAAGAGCAGATCCCATATTCTGCACAGGGTTGAGGGGAAGGGGAAGCTGGTCACCCCACTGGGCGTGAGGTGGGGCTGGGCAGTGTGGGCCGGCTGGCTCGTGGCTGGGGTGGCCAGGTTGGGCCTCCCCTGCCTGTGGTCAGGGTGCCAGCTCCCCACCCCCCAACAGGCACCGGAGTGTTCACCAACACGGCTGGATTGCAGAAGCTAGCAGACATCATCCAGGTAGGGCTCGGCCTACCTGGGCAGGTGCTTCCTTCTGCTATGCTGGGTGCTGAGTCTCACCTCGGGGCAGCACCGAGGCCCCCACACCGGGTTCGGGTCAAAACACCCTTAGACTCATTTCCTCCTGTCCTAAGTCTACTTACCCTCTGGGCCAGGTGACAGGGACAGGTCTGGCTAGTCCTGCAGGGTGGTGCTGGTGGGTGAGGACCCGCAGGGCAGGGAGGGTCAGGGACCTGCCCCACCCTGCCGGTGCCTCAGGCCAGCAGGGCCCACTGATTACGGAGAGGCCCAGCAGCTCCTTGGGCTCGAGTGAGGAGCAGTCTGGGGACAGGTGCCTTCCCAGACAGCTTCTCAGGAAGACTAGGGCCCCATGCGGTGCAGTGCTCTGCTCTGCAAGCCTGAGAAAGGAGGGTGACTCATCCCTCTTCTCCCTGACCACGTTCCTGTCCCTCCCTCATGGGACGCCAGCTGAGCCACGCCCTCGAGCCAGCGCCTGTTCTCCCTACGGAAGCTGCTCGGCCAGCTGGTCGAGGGCAAGCCCAGTTCTGGGTGATCTGGGCACCAGTGTCTCTCCTGAGCCTTGGGGGGGTCTTTCAGAAGCAGACTTTCAAGAGTCCTGATTGTGGGACGGTTGGTCCTTGGGGAAACTGAGGCCCATGAAGCTGTGTGATATGTGGTGCTGTGTGAGACCGCCTTCATAGCGTTCTCCCCTCCCACCCTGTGCACCTCCAGGCCACCTGAGGTCACGGAGGGGTTGACAGAAGCTGCCCAGCTGTGTGGTGTCTCCGCGAGTGTCTGCCTGGACCTGCGCGGAGCTTGTGCGGGAGGGAGGCAGCGCTAGAGCCCTGGGGTCCGTGGCCAGCCCGTGTCTGTGGCATGGCTGCTGTGTCCCTGCTGATGGGCATGGAGCCGTGGGCCCCGGGACAGCCAGTGGGGCCTCCCCTTAGCCGCTCTGGCCACCTCAGCCTCTGTCTCCTCCTCTGTGAAGGGATCAGGGCTGGAAAGACAGCACCGCTCTGCCCTCCCAGCTCTTCCCCAAGGGGACAGTGGGTGTCCCAGGGCCAGACCCCTCTGGCTGTGCTCCTGCCGGTGGGCCTTGCTTCTCTGTCCTGATGGTCCCTGTGGTTAAGCAGGCTGCTGTGGCGGGAGCAGCTCCAGGGAATCTGCTCTTTGCCTGCTCTGGTGGTGCCACTGGGTGCCAAGGCCAGCCTCGGCCCACAGCGAGGGCGAGAAAGCAGGTTTGCCTGAGACTCTGGATTTGTCTGAGTCTCCCGCACGGCCAGAGCGAGGGCTGCCTGGGGCTGAGGCGCGTGAAGGAAGCCATTGCCCCAGGCGGCCTCTGCCCCTGCTCGGCAGCTGCGTGAAGCTGGCTCTGTTGTCTCTGTCCCTGCGGGCCGGGGCTCCACTGAAGTGTGAAGCCTGCATGGCTGTCTTGAGGGTGAAAATGGCTACGTAAGTTTCTGTCTCCTGTGCTTACACCCCGTCTGAGGCGCATCCCCGAGCACACGCATAGCACACGTGCGTCTGTGTGCGCTCATCCGTGAGCATCTCTAAGTGTTCCGTTAACCGCGGCGTGCTCTGCCTTGCGGGTGTTCTCTGGTTGTCACCGCTTTCCCGCGGGTGACCCTGGGTCATCACTGTCCCGGCAGCACCTCCTTGAGCCTGTGGCAAATGTGTCTTTGCTGGCACTGCTGGGCTGACCCCAGAGCCTCTGCTCGCTGGGCCAGTCGGCTGGGCAGAGCAGGGCGTGTGGTTTCTGTGTTCTGTGTGGCCTCGTGACATGTCTTGGCCATCTGTGGTTCCTTTTCTGTGCGCTTTTCCTGGCGTGTGGGTCGCCTTTCTCTGCTGCACTGCAGGGTTCTTTGTGAACGCGGCGTCAGCCCGTGTGTGAAGCACGTTTGCTCTACTCGTCTCTTCAGTTTTCACCTTGGGTTTGGTGAACAGGCTTCCTGGTCGAGTGTGTGTCCTGTAGGCTTGAGCCTTCTGGCCCCAGGTGATGAGCCTGGCCTCCTGTGTTTTTCCAAACCACACTGTTCGGTTGGATGCTTTGCACTGAGGCTTCTCATCCTTCTGAAGTCATCTGTGAGGGATGCGGAGGACAGAAATCTTTTTTTTTGAGACAGAGTCTTGTTCTGTCAACCAGGCTAGAGTGCTGTGGCGTCAGCCTAGCTCACAGCAACCTCAAACTCCTGGGCTCAAGCGATCCTCCTGCTTCAGCCTCCCAAGTAGCTGGGACTACAGGCATGCGCCACCATGTCCAGCTAATTTTTTCTATATATTTTTAGTTGGCCAATTAATGTCTTTCTACTTTGAGTAGAGACGGGGTCTTGCTCTTGCTCAGGCTGGTTTTGAACTCCTGACCTTGAGCGATCCTCCCACCTGGGCCTCCTAGAGTGCTAGGATTACAGGCGTGAGCCACTGCGCTCAGCCAGAAATCTTCTTTTATTTTTCCAGCATGAGCCAGTTGTTCTGTGTTACTGACTAAGCAACCAGCTTTTCCCGGACTCTCTCATTCGGGCACCTGCTCCATTATTGTTCAAGACGGGCTCTCCCGTGTGGCTCAGGCAGGCATCCAACTCCTGGGCTCTGGTGATGCTCCTGCCTCAGCCTCCTGAGTAGCTGGGACCGCAGGCATTGGCCACCATGCCCAACAGCTGTTTGATTTTGTTTGTTTTTAATCTTTAATTATCATGGCACGTAATAGGTATGTATCTTTCTGGCAGCGGTTTGCTCTGCGTTCTTGTTTACTGTAGCTCACTGGGCCTTTCTCCTCTGGGTGATGAGCTCCGGGCTGGGCTTGCTCACTTCCTGTAAGAATCCTGCGGGATCCGGATGGGAGTGTGTTGAATTCCTGGATTAACGGCTGGGGCGGGGTGCACAGAGGAGGCCCTGCAGGGCTGCGGCACTTCCCGAGCGTGGGTGTCGTCGTGGTGGGAGGTTTGCAGAGAACTTTCTGGGGTCACTCGGGCAGTGCCTATGCCACAGCCTGGGGTCACTTGAGGGGACCTTGGCTAGATGGCAGGCGGAGCAGAGGGTGCCTGGGTGCCCGTCTGACCTGCTGTGTGGGGGCACTCGCAGGAGAGCAGGCGGCCCTGGCATTCTCACGAGCTGGCCAACGAGCCTCCGCGTCCGTGGGCGCGCCAGGAAGGGGCTTTGTGCCCCCGCCCCCGCTGTTGACGTAGGTCGTGCTCTCTTTGCCTTTTAGATCGTGTTCAGCATGGATGCCCCCGAGGGCAGCCCCAGTTCTGGGGCGGGGCTGGGGGCCTTGCAGTCCTACAAGGTAGGGACTGCCTCCAGGCGTGGACGGGGCTGGGGGTCCCCAGGCTTGTAAGGTAGGGGCCTCCTCCAGGACGCGCGTGGGCCCTCAGCACACCCGTCCGCACCTCCCTCCAGGTGCACATCCACCCCGACGCTGGTCACCGGAGGGCGGCTCAGCGGGCAGACTCCTGGAGCACCACTGCCCCCAGGAAGCCAGGTACAGGCTACTCCTGCCTGACTCAGCGGGCACCCATGGCACCACAGCACTGGCCGTGCCCCGCTGCTCTGCTGCGGGTCTGCACTCTGTGGCCAGTCCTCCCCAGGGTGGCCTCCTCATGCCGCCTCTGGAAGTCAGAGTTACTTGAGCTAGAGAGACCCCAGAGAGAGTCACCTGGCTGGTGGCAGAGCCAAGGCCTGGCCAGGCCTCCTGGCCCAGCTGGAAGCCACTCATTTATGCCAGGCAGGTCAGCGCGCGGACCTGCGCCGCGAGGCAGGGCCCCCGTCCACTCTGCCCTGCGCTGCCGGGAGGCCCCCGAGCCTCAGGGTCGGGTCTGAAGGGTGCACCCAGCTGGCCCCGCTGCCCCAAGCCCCGCCTTCTCCACGTGCCGCGGTGGCTCCCCCTGCTTCTCAGTGTCTCAGAGTCAGGGCCACTGGGGACGCTGTGTGGACAGGGTCTGTGCCTGTGCCCAGGCTTGGTGTCCAGAGCACTGCGCTTCCCAGGTTGCCGCTGGCCCCACCCACCCTGCCTGGTGTCCAGCCCAGCGGGTGGTGGCCAGAGGTCAGGGGAGGGCTTCGCTTGTGGGAGCCAGCGTGGCCGCCTGGCTGCTCAGGGGCTCCTCCCCCAGGCTCTGCCCCGCCCCGTGGGATCTTCTTCTCAGGCTGCCTGTGGCCCGTGGCACGTGGCGCGTAGCAGCCGGTGGAGCGTGTGCGGACACTGGAAGGGAAGGGCCAGGAGGGTGACACTGCCTCTCTCAGTAGGAAGTGTCCCTCCTGGGCAGGGAGGGACCAGAGCTCCTCCGGCCGCACTGGTGTACTGGAGTCAGGGGCTTCCCTGGTGGGCGTTCTCAGGAAGCGGGTTCGTGGAGTGGGCTCTTTCCGCCGCCCCTGTGCTTGGCAGCAGCCCCAGGTCGCCCCCTCATCTGGGGCAGTTCCGATCCCAGCGTGGAAGTGGTTCTGCCCGTTCAGGAAACGAGCCGTTATCCCTGAGTCACATTTCACGTCATCCTGCTTGTGCAGTGTTAATTTCTGGAGCTTCCGGAGGGACCTAGCCACAGTCAAGCACTTCCAGGAACGTGCAGGCCCTTCCGAGCCGCGGGACCTTTTGTGTCGCTGGCGCAGCCCGGCGGCTGGCGCAGACTTTCCGTCTCAGGGAGAGTTTGGGAACTCGCGCTCCCTCTTTTACGGCCAAGCTTGGAGCGTCAGGAGGTTGAGAGCTGCTTCCTTCCTGCGTGCTCTTGTGGGGTGGGCGCCGTTCCCACGAGCGTTGAGGGTCGGGGCTGCCTGCCCTCGCTGGAAGCGTCCCCCAGCGTCTGCCTTCCGCTCCTGGGACCCCGAGGCGGGGCCCAGCTCACAGTCTGGGCTCGGGCCCAGGGCGGACCCTGTTCTGACCTGTGCACACTGGGCCTGGGGGCTGCAGGTGACGTGCTCGTTTGATGCTGAAGGGGTGGAGACAATGGCAGTCAGGAAGGTGGTCAGGGCCCCGTCCTACCCTCACACCGGCCCTCCCACCTCCCGCAGGGAAGGTGCTGAGCTACTGGTGCTTCAGCCCCGGCCACAGCATGCGTGAGCTGGTCCGCCAGGGCGTCCGCACCCTCATCCTCACCAGCGGCACACTG
The DNA here is from genome assembly GCA_963574885.1 of Lepilemur ruficaudatus. Taxonomy (NCBI): domain Eukaryota; kingdom Metazoa; phylum Chordata; class Mammalia; order Primates; family Lepilemuridae; genus Lepilemur; species Lepilemur ruficaudatus. The sequence continues at coordinate 53,874 of CAUYRT010043394.1, read as the reverse complement.
GCCCCGGTGTCCTCCTTTGCCCTGGAGATGCAAATGTACGGGCCATGCCCTGCCAGAAGCCTAGGAGCTGGTGATGTTGGCGACACCAGCCGGGTGGGGTGGGGTGGGGTGCGCTGGCCTGGGCGGGCGCCAGGAGTCCCTGTCAACCAGGGTGCTGGGGGTGGACCTCGCGGGCTGTGGTGGTGCTCTGTGCTGCTGCCCACTGTCCGCTCCTTTGGCCACGCTCAGCCCTTTCCCGGTCTGCCTGGAGAACCCCCACGTCATCGACCAGCACCAGATCTGGGTGGGCATTGTCCCCAAAGGCCCCGACGGAGCCCAACTGAGCTCAGCCTTCGACAAACGGTAAGGGGGCCTGGTCTCGCGGGCCCGGGCAGGGTGAGGAGGCGGGAGAGTGGGGGCTCAGCTCCTCATGGGAGGAGCCCTCATGGCAGTGGCCTGCCTGGCTCTGTGCAGGTTCTCCGAGGAATGCCTGTCCTCCCTGGGGAAGACGCTGGGTGAGTACTTCACGTGAGCCCTTGCCCCGCCGTCCCTGTGCTGGGCCCTCCTCTCGAGAGTCAGTGGGGGCCTCTGTGGACACCTGGGCCCGGCCTTGACCACAGCCACGGTGCTTCCAGGCAACATCGCCCGCGTGGTGCCGCACGGGCTCCTGGTCTTCTTCCCGTCCTACCCCGTCATGGAGAAAAGCCTGGAGTTCTGGCGGGTGTGTCTCCCCTGTGTGTCCTCCTAGCGGGTGGTGGGGAGCCCCCCGAAATGGGCAGGGTGGACGGGCAGGGGTAGAGCACAGAGCAGGCTGCGGCCACCGCCCTCGCCTGCCAAGCCCCAGCCTGAAGGGGCCTGTGCCTGTCCCTCATCCCCTACAGGCCCGAGACTTGGCCAAGAAGGTGGAGGCGCTGAAGCCGGTGTTTGTGGAGCCCAGGAGCAAGGGCGGCTTCTCGGAGGTGCGCTCCAGGCTGCTCCCTGGGGCCCTGGGTTTCCTCCCTGATCCCGGTGTGCCGGCAGCGGCAGGCGACCCCCCTGCCTGAGGAGCCAGCAGCAGGGCGAGGCCCCTGTAAGCTGCCCTGGCCCCGGGGTCCCCACATTTTCTGGGAAACACTGAGTGGGCTCTGGGTGTGAGGAATGGGTTGGCTGGGATCTATGCCATGAAGAAGCTTCTAGAACCCTGCTTGGCCTCCTGGCTGGGATGATGGCTTCTCTTGGAGGATGAGACCTGGGGTCTTGCTCAAGGAGAAGGAAGGGTCTGGTGGTGGCTCGAGGCTTGGGCTAATCCGCCTCTCCTTGCAGGTCATCGGTGCTTACTACGAGAGGGTGGCCGCCCCCGGCTCCAGTGGGGCCACCTTCCTGGCAGTGTGCCGGGGCAAGGTGTGTGCTCTGCGGTCGCTATCCCCCAGCCTGGCTGCCTGTGTCCTCATCAGCAGACTGGCAGGACAGGCCTGGGCCCCCCTCGGGCCCCATATCCAACACACAGGTCTGGAGGGAGCGGCACTCCTGGGCCGCGTGGGGCTGGCCCCAGCTGGGCACTGGGACCCCGCTCACAGGCCACGGGCTGGCACTCGGAGGTTCTTAGCGTGTAGGAGTTGGCCGTGGTGTTCTGGGAGCCGTGGACTCCACAGTTAAGATGGGGCTTCCGCCTCTGCCCTGCCCGAGAGCACGAGTCTGTGAGGGTCAGGCGTGGAGGGACCCCTGGGGAAGGTCCCTGGGCTCAGATGTAGGCAGCGAGGGGAGCAGAGTACCTGCTGCTCCCAGGCAGCTTCCTGGCCTGTCTCCTAGGCCAGCGAGGGACTGGACTTCTCAGACATGAATGGCCGTGGTGTGGTGGTCACGGGCCTTCCGTACCCCCCACGCATGGACCCCCGGGTTGTCCTCAAGATGCAGTTCCTGGACGAGATGCAGGGTCAGAGCAGAGCCGGGGTCCAGGTGAGCTACGGCAGGGCCGGCCAGCGGGGGAAAGGAGCCCCACGACCACGCCCCCAGCTCCCTGTGACCCAGCCCCCATGACCCTGTGACCCAGGGCCAGGACTGAGTCCCCTTGCCCCTGTGACCCAGGGCCATGACCCAGACCCCATCCCTCTGACCCAGGGCCATGACCGAGTCCCGTTGCCCCCACAGTTCCTCTCCGGGCAGGAGTGGTACCGGCAGCAGGCTTCCAGGGCTGTGAACCAGGCCATCGGGCGGGTGATCCGGCACCGCCAGGACTACGGGGCTGTCTTCCTCTGTGACCACAGGTGTGTGCATGGTGTGCAGGTGTAGGTGGGGCTCCACGTGGACACCTCCAGCCCCTCACTGGGCGGAGTCCCTTTCTGGACCCACGGGCTGCCCCCCATCTCCGTAGCAGGGTCTCTGGCCCCATAGGGTCTTGGCCTGGGGGCTCCTATGGCGGAACAAACAGTCCTTCACCTGAGTGAGCTGAGCCCTGTGGAGTGGGCTGCAGGGCAGGTGCGGCCCCTCAGCCCTCAAGGCAGAGGAAACGGGCTGATGGGCCACACTCTCCTAGGTTTGCCTACGCGGATGCCAGAGCCCAGCTGCCCTCCTGGGTGCGTCCCTATGTTAAGGTGTACGAAAACTTTGGCCACGTTATCCGAGATGTGGCCCAGTTCTTCCGTGTCGCTCAGAAAACTGTGAGCTCCCGAGTGCCAGCTGACTGTGCCGTTGTGCCCTGGCGAGGGAGGGGGCCGGGTGCTGTCCCCTGAGGAGCCAGAAACAGGCGGGGGCCCCACCTGCCCTGTGATTTACAGATGCCAGCTCCAGCCCCTCAGGCTATGGCCCCGAGTCTGAGTGAGCAGGAGGATGCTGTCAGGGTGGCCAAGAACCCGGGCCCCTCCCTCTGCACCAGGAAAGCTAAGAGTCTGGACCTGCACATCCCCAGCCTGAAGCGGAGGTCCTCAGGTGGGTGAAGGGCAGGTGCAGGGCCCTGCAGGGTGGGGGCAGCAGCTCACCTGGCATTGTGGGTGCCCCCAGGCTGGGCCCTCCCCGTGGACTCGGCTGCTCACCTTGGTGCTCCCCCAGGGTCACCAGCTGCTGGGGACCCCGAGAGCAGCTTGTGTGTGGAGTACGAGCAGGAGCCAGTCCACACCGGGCGGAGGCCCATGGGGCTGCTGGCCGCCTTGGAGCACAGTGAGCAGCGGGCCAGGGGGCCTGGGGACGAGGCCCACCCTGGTGCAGAGGAGGTGCGGGGGCTTGGGGTGAAAACAGCCCATCTGGCCTCAGGCACTGCCCCACTCTCCCCTGTGAACCCCCTTCTGGGCAGACGGGGATTCCAGCACTGCCGGCTCTCCCGCGGGCCCTCTGCCCTCTGCCCTGCCCAGGCAGGCCCTCAGCCGGTGCTCCCCGCAATGCTCTCGCAGGTCAACTTGGCTCAGTCCACTCAAGGTCTAGTGCCCCCCGACACCTTCTGTGCCTTTCTCTAGGCCTGGGCTGTGGGTGGGGCCCCAAGTTTGTTCTCCCCTGGGGCCTTTTCCCAGAAGCCCTTTATTTCCAAGGCCTGCCCTGAAGCTTTCTCCCTGCCTTCTGCTGGGCACCATTCCCCTCCCGGCCCCTCTTCTGCTCTGTGGACCCCTGGAGTGAGCCCAGGTGCTGACAGTAGGAGGCTCTGTCCCCTGTCCATCCCCTCAGTTACCGTGGAACTCTCCTCCCTGAGCCTGCTCTTCCAGGGGCAGGTGGCACGACTTGGAAAGGGGGACGAGTCATGGCGCTGTCCCCCAGGGGCTTTACTCTCTGACCCCACACCTGGGACCTCCGTCCAGGCTGCCAGTCAGGGCTCCTTGGGGCCCCAGGTGCCATCTTCCCCTGGACCACGTGGATGTCACAGGGGCTTCGAGGCCCCTGAAGGTGTGTACTGGGACCACAGCCGTGTCCTCCACAGGCACACAGCGGCTCCGCCCTGCCCACCCAGTGTGAGAAGAGGCTGGCAGATGAGCAGAGAGGAGGGAGGAGGAAAGTCAGGCTGGTCAGCCGCCCGGTACGTGAGCCACCCTGCAGCCTGTGCTGGCCACCCACAGGTGCCTGTGGGGATCTGGCTCTTGATGCCTGTGGGCCGGACAGACCCAGGGGGGCCACCCCTGGGAGCTGGTTTCCAGGCTTCAATGCAGTGGACGTGGTCCAAGGGCTCAACCTTTGCAGGCCCTTCTGCGGGCCTTAGGGGCTCGCTTCCTTCCTGGCCAGAGTCGGGCCCAGCCTTGGTCATGTTTGGTTTGGGGCCTGCAGCTGGCTGTAGCTTCCTCAGCTGCCGTCGGCAGTGCTGGGCCTGGCCCAGCTTCTCACCCGAGAGTGGACACTGACCTGGCCATGTGGGGAGGTCAGCCGTCCCTGCCTCAGATGAAAGCGTTTGAGTGGCACCTGAGGCAGGAAGCCCTCGCCCGCTGGAAAGCCCCGCGCGTGGCATCCTTTGTCCGTGTCCCTCGCCTTCTGGGAAGGCCAGGCGGTGCCCAGCAGGGCTGGTGCTGTCGGGAAGTGGGCTGGCTGCTGAGGGCCTGGGCCTGCCAGGGGTCACGCGGGGGCAGGGCTGGGGGTTCCTGGACTGTCCCTGTCGGTCTTTGGGGTGTGCAGGAGAAGTAGGTGCTGTGTGTTGAGGAGTCCCTCGCTGCGAGCTGCTGTCCTCCAGGCATCGGCAGCGCCCGCTTTGGGGCAGGGGGCTGGAGTGAGGAGCAGAGGGACGGCCCACGGGAGCTCCCAGCTGGAGGGAGAACAAAGCTCCTCTTTGCTCACTCGCTGCTCTCAAGGGGTGTGGAGCGCAGACGTGGCCGCCTTACCCTGAAGTGCCTGGGCTCCACGTGGGCCTCTCCAGACCGCCTTCCGGGTGACCCCAGGCGGGTCGGGCCCAGCCCCACCCTGTCCGTCACTGGGGCCTCTCCAGTAGCCCCCCACAAATGGCGACCCACGGTCCCAGGGAACCCCAGACGTTCCGGGGAGGCCGGCACAGCTCTGTAGCCCAGGACTGGGTGGATGCAGCCGGCATTGACGGCAGCCTCGGGCCCGTGTCCAGCAGGAGGAGCCGGTGGCTGGCGTGCAAGTGGGCAAAGCCAGGCTCTTCATGGTGGCGGTGAAGCAGGTGCTGAGCCAGGCCAGCTTCGACACCTTCGCCCGGGCGCTGCAGGACTACAAGGGCTCTGACGACTTCGCAGCCCTGGCAGCCTGCCTTGGTCCCCTCTTTGCCGAGGACCCCAAGAAACACAGCCTGCTCCAAGGTGCCGCGGCCCGCACAGGCTTCCCCTGGGACAGTACCACGGCCATGGGGTGGGGGCCTGCTGGGAGAGCCAGGCGGGCCACCAGGGCCCCAGATTGTCCCCGTTCCCTAGAGAAGGCATCAGGCGGGTGGCCCATGGTCCTCAGAGCCCCCAGCCCACAGGCCCAGACACCCCCTCCCTGACAGACTTCTACCAGTTTGTGCGGCCCCACCACAAGCAGCAGTTTGAGGAGCTGTGCGTCCAGCTGACAGGCCAAGGCTGTGGCTACCGGCCTGAGCGTAGCCTTTCCCGAGAGCAGCGGGCAGCACCAGCCCTGGACTGCAGCGGTGAGGGGGGCCGCTGGCGGGACCCTCAGACTCAGACCCAGAGGGCAGGGTGGCACCCTGGGTTCTGGGGTGGTGGAACGGGCTGATCAGGGCTCCTGTGAGGCAGCATCACTTGGGGAGAGCCCTGTCCATCCCCATACTGTATATAGCCCTGTCCCCCTGCACAGCCCCATCCCTCCTCCCCACCACGCATGGCCCAGGGTCCAGGCCTCCCAGGAGAGACTTTCACCTGGGGAGTCATATGCACAGGCCAGGGTCTTGGACCGGCAGACGCCTGTCCCCCTCCTCCCTACCTGTCACTGTCTGGAGTTGAACCTGGCACCCTGGAGGTGGGAGCGCTTGCTCACGGGCCTCCTAGGGAACAGCAGAAGGTCCCTAGAAGAGGGTGACTGGGTCGGACCTGCTGCTCCAGGCTGGGGGGTTGTGAGGCCTGGTCTACCGTCCGCCAGACCTGCCTCCTCCCCAGGGAACCTTCCAGATCCTCAGGAACCTGTGGAGGAGCTGTGTGGCTCTTTATGTTTTTTGTTTCTTCAGGAAGGCGGGAGCCTGACTCCAGGCCGACCTTGTCCAAGGCTGTGGCCAGGCAGCTGGATCCCAGAGAGCACCTGAACCAGGGTGGGCCCCACCTGTCCACCAGGCCGCTCGGCACAGGTACCTGGCTCCTGCGTCCTGCAGGGCCTGCAGACCCTGGGTGGGGCCCTCAGTCCTGAGGAGGCTCACCCTTCAGCTTGGCGGTAGAGAGTCTTTGAACCAGGGCCACCACCGGAGCTGCGGACCACTGTGGGATGGCCTGGCGGGGGCTGCTTTTTTCCCGCAGCCCCGGGTGTCCTGAGCAGCGTGAGGGGCTCTCCTGGGAGGAGTTGGAGGTCGGGGTGTGTGGAACTGTCTGGCCCCCTGACGCTGCTTCCCGGGCTCACCAGGAGACTGTAGCAGCTGTGCACAAGTGGGGCCCAGGGGCCAGCCCACCGCAAGTGCCTACCTGGCAGATGCCCGCAGGGCCCTGGGGTCTGCAGCCTGCAGCCAGCTCTTGGCAGCACTGAAAGCCTACAAACAGGATGATGACCTTGACAAGGTCCTGGCCGTGCTGGCTGCCCTGACCACGGCAAGGCCCGAGGACTTCCCCCTGCTGCACAGCAAGTGACACCAGGGCAGCGGGCAGGGTGGGGCGGTGGGGGCAGCGGACAGCGTGGGCTGCTGTCCTGGGTCTGAGTGAAGCTCCCCACAGGGTTTGGCATGTTCGTGCGTCCCCACCACAAGCAGCGCTTCCTGCAGACGTGCACAGACCTGACCAGCCTGCCCTCCCTGGGCACGGGCGTGGAGCTGCTGGGACCCCAGGAAGAGGGCTCCACGGTGCCTCCTGAGCTCACCCAGGGGCCTCCCCAACCAGGTAAGGGATGTGCCCAGGTGCTCCTGACACCCCCACCCACGCAGCCCTGGGAGGTGGGCAGCAGAGAAACACCAGGCGGCCCTTGGACTCACTTCTCTGTCTCCAGGCCCTGCACAGTCGGAGAAACCCGGGAAGACCCAGAGCAAGATCTTGTCCTTTCTTAGACAGAAGCCAGCTGGGGGTTCGGGGCCCGACAGTGCCACAGCAGGGCCCAGCCAGCCCCATGGGCATGCGCAGTCTGAGCGGGGTGAGCCTCATGGGAGGGGCGGCACCCAGTGGCAGGCTGCGGGTGCTCACAGTGGGCCCCTCGCAGCAGGCTTTGTGTGCCGGGGCTGTGGGGCAGAGGACACGGTGCTCTTCCAGTGCCCCTCCTGCGACTTCCACCGCTGCCAGGCCTGCTGGCGGCAGCACCTCCAGGTTGGCACCTGGCCCCCAGTAGCCCCTGCTGGACATTGTCCCGGGGGTGGGCTTGGGGAGCTGGGGCAGGCCCTCAGCCTGGGGATGGTGCCTGGCAAGCATGTCCGGCAGTCTGGGTGTCTCCACAGGCCTCTAGGAGGTGCCCAGCCTGCCACGCCGCCTGCAGGAAGCAGAGCATCACCCAAGTCTTCTGGCCAGAGCCCCAGTGAGCCCTCGTGGAGACCCTTAGGCCACCAGTGCTGTGGCACTTGCCTGTCCAGCTCTGACATGGCTCAGCCCACCCAGCAGGGCCTGGTGCCCGCCTGCCAGGCCCAGTGCAGGCCTCAGACAGGGCCCACGGTTCATCCCTGGGGGCAGGAACTTGGCCTACAAAGCCCTGGCTGCCAAAGGTGCTTCCCCAGGATTTTCCCTGGCGTCTGGCTGATGAGTGGCGCCCCAGGGACATCTCAGCTGAGCCCCCAACCAGGAAGGAGGGAAGCCCATGTGGACATGTGCCCACTTTTAATTAGAGGACAGGGCTCTCTAATAAAGCTGTGGCAGTGCCCAGGACAGCATCTGTACAGCTTGGACTTGGTGGTGGGATTGGAGGATGCAGGGAGGGATGTGTGTTACCTGCGGGTCCCCTTCCCACGCCCTGGGAAAGCAGTGCCCTGTGTGCTGTTTCCACGCTGGGCTCCCCTGGGCCCTCAACTGCAGGGGCTCAGGCTCAAGTCCCCAACCCTGGGTGCCCCCACTTCCACCCTGGGCTGCCGCACCCTGGTCTTTGGGTCGGAGCTGCCCCTGGTGCTGGGGAGGGCGGTTCCCAGACTGCTGGGGCCCCTCACAGAACTGCCCCTGGACTGAGCCCTGCGGAGAGGTGGGGCCAGGGGAGGGAGGGGGCTGCCGGGAGGGGAGGGGTTCCCGCGGGGGCGTGGCAAGGCTGGCGCGCCCTGTATAAAACGCAACCCCGCGGCTGGAGCTGGAGTGCGTGGGGCGGAGGCAGGTAGGGTGGGACACCGGCCCGCGCTCGGATGTGCTTTGGGACTCGGGCCCATCTCCCGGCAGGCTGGGGGTCGGGGAGGCGGCGCGTCAGAGGGCTGGGCCATATCCCGGTGTTCGCGCTGAGCCTCACCCTGCTTCAGCGAAGACCATGAGGGTGCACGAGAGACTGTTCCTGTCCCTGCTGTGCGCCCCGTGGGCACTGCCCTCCCTGCTGCTGGCGCTGGCTGTGCGCGGGGCGGCGGACACGCCCACCTACCCGTGGCGCGACGCGGAGACGCAAGAGTGGCTGGCGTGCGCCCAGTGCCCCCCGGGCACCTTCGTGCAGAAGCCGTGCCGTCGGGACAGCCCCACGATGTGTGGCGCGTGCCCGCCACGCCACTACACGCAGTTCTGGAACTACCTGGAGCGCTGCCGCTACTGCAACGTCCTCTGCGGGGAGCGCGAGGAGGAGGAGCGGCCGTGCCACGCCACTCACAACCGCGCCTGCCGCTGCCGCCCCGGCTTTTTCGCGCACGCTGGCTTCTGCCTGGAGCACGCCCCCTGTCCGCCCGGCGCCGGCGTGACCGCCCTGGGTGCGTGCTGGTGTCTGGAGGGGGCACGGGGGGTGGGGAGGAGGGAACCTAGAGGAGTGGTGTTGGGAGGTGTGTGTGTGGGGGGTCAAGTTGCTGGTGCCAGACTTGAGCCATGAGCAAGGACACCCCACCTTCCCTGATCCGGTCCTACCCTGCTCTCCTCCTACCAGGCACCCCCGGCCAGAACACACAGTGCCAGCCGTGTCCCCCAGGCACCTTCTCAGCCAGCAGCTCCAGCTCAGAGCACTGCCAGCCCCACCGCAACTGCACGGCCCTGGGCCTGGCCCTCAACGTGCCGGGCTCCTCCTCCCACGACGCCCTGTGCACCAGCTGCACTGGCTTCCCGCATGGGGTGGAGGGGCCGGGTGAGCCAGGTGAGCCCGGGGACCAAGGGGCCTGGTGAGTCAGCCTGTGCCCCTCCCAGCCCTCGGGCAGGAGCCTAGCTCTGGAGTAGGGGGCATTCCTGGTAGTCTCTGACAAGGGCCTGCGGAAGCTTCATGGGGTCTGGGGTTCCCCAGAGTCTAGTCCCTTCAGAGTGGCTGAGGGTTAGGATCTAGGCCAGAGGCGGCTTCAGCACATTCTCCCAACCCTCCCAGCAGCCTCAGAGGAAGTTGGCTACTTCCTCCAACATTGGGAAACTGAGGTCCAGAGAGTATAAAGTTTTGTAGCGCTCAGGCAGAGGGAGGTGACCCTCTCAGTGTCAGGTCAGCTGGTCCAGTCCCACTGTGGCTCCTCACTCCTTGCAGTGGCCCTGCCCGGTCCAGCCCAGCTTCTCCTGCCCCAGGGCCTTTGCCCTGGCCACCCTGGCCGGGAGCTCCTGTCCTGACATCCTGCACCTGCTTGCTGATTTATCCCCGCCGGCTTGGTACTGTGCTCTGCAGGTAGCTCACATTTTGCTCCGTTTTAGTGCACAGGGATTTCTTGTGTTCTGTGAACTCCCCAGGGCCCGGCCAGTGCCTATGGGCTAAATGACGAACCCGCCCGCCCTGACCCTCCTGCAGGGAATGAAGAGTGCGAGCGCGCTGTCATCGACTTCGTGGTTTTCCAGGACATCTCCTCCAAGAGGCTGCAGCGGCTGCAGCAAGCCCTCGTGGGCCCGGTGGGATGGGACCCGTCGCTGCTGAGGGGCGGCCGCCCGGCCCTGCAGGAGAAGCTGCGGCGGCAGCTCACGGAACTGCGCGGGGCGCAGGACGGGGCGCTGCTGGCGCGGCTGCTGCAGGCGCTTCGAGCGGCCCGGCTGCCGGGGCTGGAGCGGAGCGTCCGTGCGCGCTTCCTCCCCGCGCACTGATCACCGCCCTCGCCCTCGCCGATTTATCCTACAATTAGCCGGCGTCCGCCCCAGCATTGCCCCTAAGGCAGCTTTTTGTTTTTAAAGAAAGCTTCTGAAGAGTTTATTTTTTATAAAGCTGTTGGGTAACATCGGCTGTGCCTCCGTTGCGACACGTCCATTCCGAGGGCTGGGGGACACCTGGGCAGGAAGCCCCACTCCAATCTCCGAGGCTTCTGGCCACCAGCGGGGCCCCTACCTTGGACGGGGACATCCCACCTCACCTAGGGCCGTGGCAGTTGGTCTGTGCGCCCCCTGCTGGCTGTGGCACGTGGTGGGGCCCCCGAGTTCAGTGACACCCCCAGTTCCACTCTCAGTGGTTGGGACAGTGTGGAGGGAGCGGCAGGGCCAGGGAGTGCCCAGGAAACACCCGCGGCTCAGACAGGCCTCATCCCCTCCCCTGCCAGGGGATTTCCCAGAGGGCATGCGCCAGACCTCCCCTGCCGAATCCCACATGCTTTCTGGGAAGTGAGGCCTTTCCTTTCTGCCTCCAGATGCATCAGAACCACCTGGGGGCCCAGGAACCCTCCCCTCTTCCACGGGCCAGGTCCCTCCCGTCCAAGGCTGGGGGCCCCCAGCACACACTGCTGGTGAATCACAGGCACCACCCCCACCCTGGCCCCTTCCCAGCAACTCCTCTCAGGCCCCCCAGGGAGCAGTCCGGGGTGGGGGGTGGGACCTGACCCTTTGACAAGGAGCCATAGGTCTCTGGGCTGGGGCCAGGCCACGTCCCACATTCGTAGGAAGGGCGTGCCCTACAGGCTACAGCTCCAGCCCCACCTGGGAGGCCCCCTCACCTGCCCACCAGCCCATCGCGGGCCCAGACAGCAGATAGCCTGGCTCTGGGCCACCTGGAGAAAGCGACAGAGGGGAGCAGGTCGGACCATGTTTATTCTGTGCACAGCACCCTGGTCAGCCCACGGCCACACACCAGGGAGAGCGCAGGCCTGGCCCACGGGTGCTTCCTGCTCTTGGGGGTGGGGGCAGTGCTGTGTGGGGAGGGCTCTGAGGATCCCAGAAATGATAGTCTAGATGCCCTGCCCCCAGCACGGCGTGGGGGCAATTAGGCACCTCCAGGGACTCCCTCCATCCCTGACCCTCCCCTCAAAGGAACACAGGCCCAGCAACATCACTGATCTGGGCCCCGGGGAGCCCCTGCCCCCTGCTGCCAGGCCTCAGCCCAGTGGAGCCAGGGCACTGCCTCAGCTGGCCATAGCCACGCATGGCTGGGGGAGGGCTCTGGGCACCCCCCTACCCAAACTGTCGGGGCACATAAAACATCAACCTCCAGCTCTTCCACCTCATTGCCCCTCCCTGGGGGATTAAAACGTGGCGATGTCGCCAGTGCGCCTGGGAGCCGGTCTGTCTTCCCAGGCAGGTCGCCTCAGCCCTGTTCTGAGGCTGCGGCAGAATCCTGGGCTCCAGCTGGTCTTTGGGGACGTGGGCCAGGTGTTCCTCAAGGCTAGACCACCTCCAGGCTCACGGGGCAGAGCCCAGTGAGCAGAGGACATGCCGGCCTCCTCTGCAGGCGAGCTGGACGGAGCAGCCCTGGGCGCTCCCAGGGGCCCGGCTGCCAGACTCCCCTCCACAGAGGCCCTGGATGCCGGCACTTGTGCAGACTCGGAGGGAAGTTTGTCTTACAGAAACCAAAGCAAATGGAGAGTCACAAAGCAAAGCAAACCCAACCCCAGGGCTGGTGGCACAGGGGCCGGCAGGAAGGCCACTCCTCCAGCAGAAGGGGACGAGCTGTCCCTGACAGCACGTTGGCCACACCTACGTGATGTCCCTCTGCCGCGGCGGCCGGTGGACGTTCCGCACGACGCACCTCACCATCCACTCGATGCCCTCGCGCACCCCTTTGCTGTGAAGACAGAGGGCGTGAGGGGGGCTGCCGGGGCCCCCAGGCCCCGAGGAGGAAGGCCACTCACCCCGTGAGGGCGGAGCAGGCCTGGGTCAGGCAGTCTCGCCGGCCGATCTTGCAGGTGCAGTCGCTGAAGGCGGTCTTGATGTCAGGGATCGAGAGGCATGTCTGGGGGCAAGGTTGTGAGAGGGCAAGTCTGGGGAAGGCCAGGACCCCTGTCCTGCCTGCCGACGTGGGGTTCTCAGGGCATTGGCTCTTCACCCCAGGAAATGGTGTGGGCAGAGCTCGACCAGGGCTCCAGGGTTTCCCACACGGAGGCCACAGGGGCCAGGACCCTGAGCTCAGCCCCTGAGTCCACAGGTGGCTGATGGTGCCTGGGGATGACCACAGACGTCCACATGCAGCTCCCACGAGGCAGATGCTCAGGAAACCGCCATTGCAGGACCACCCCTGCCAGCCCCAAGGGTGAGCTCCCTCCTAGGTGAGGTGCTGAGAGCCGAGGCCCTGCTGGTAGAGGGGCAGGTCCCGGTGGTCCCCATGGTCCACCCGGGGTCCCCTCCACCCTCGGCTGAGGGCCGAGGCCCTGCTGGTAGAGGGGCAGGTCCCGGTGGTCCCCACTGCGGGAGGCAGTGGTGTATGCGGTTGTGGTGGTTTCTGCGCATGGTCACCTGCCCAGCCCTAAAAGCATCTCCGCCCTCCCCTTTTCTCCAAGGAAGACCCCCGACCTGTACCAAATGCCCTCCTGTCAGCAGGGATGGCGGGAAAGGCTGACAGGGAAGACAGGAAGTGAACCCAGACCCTGGGCTGCTTCTGTCTGGAGCCCTTCCCAGAGGACAGGGACTTGGTGCGGCCATCGTCACCTGAGGGGCACGAAGAGACCCCCAGGTTCCGGGAGGTGGGACTGGCATGGATGCCAGCGCAAAGGTTGCAGAGACAGTCAGGATTAGGGCTGATGCCCACCCAGGAAGCCACAGTAGCACTTCTGAGCTCAGAGCTTCCAGCTGTGTGTCCCTACAGCCTACAGGTCACAGCCACCCTTCAGAAGAGGGTGTCCTGCATGACAGGAAGAGGCAAGCCTCTGGTGGGGGACAGGGCTGCCCTGGCGGTGGCAGGAAACCACAGCCTGGAGAGCAACGTGCACTGGGCAGACCCAGGGCTTGGGCCGAGCCCTGCGGTGGGGAGGCTGGGGGCTCACCTCCACATCCTGCTTGTTGGCCAGCACCAGGACAGGGACGCCACACAGCGCCTCACTTGTCACCACCTTCTCTGGGGAGGAGGCAGAGGCAGCACCTGGCACCCAGCACCCCACCTCCCCTCCTCGTATACCAGGCAGCATGTCCTCGGCAGGGTCACCTTCGCAGAGGCCCATAGGCTGTCCAAACCCAAGCTGACCCCTCCCCCCACCCACACAGCCCTGGGCCCCTCCCTCCCACGAGCTGCCAGGCCACTCACCAAAGGCTTGCTTGGATTCCACCAACCTCTCCTCGTCGGTGGAGTCGATGACGTAGATGACGCCGTGGCACTCTGCGTAGTACTAGAAGGAAGTGGTGAGAGCTGGGGCTGCTGCTGCCACCCTGCCAAGGGCCAGCGTGGCCAGGTCCCCATGTCACAGCCACTATGAGGGGCCCACAAGAGGAAGAGGAATAGGAAGAGGAAGGCAGAGGGCAGCAGGGACTCAGCCACCCAACTGGATGAGGTCTGGGGGTGGAGATGCCCCCAGACTCCTGTGGGAAAGGTTTGCTGGCCTGGCAGGGGTGGTCAGCCTCACCCTGCCCCCTTCCCGGACTGCTCCTGAGAACCTGCATGTGACCCTTGGCCTGACGGTGGCCACAGAAACACAGGGCTCGGGGCTGGAGGATCCCAGACCACAGCTCCATTCCTGCAGGAAGGAGGAGTGCCCTCGTCAGACCTCACACTGGCACCTGGTGCCAGGGAGCACAGCCACATGGATGGTAAGCCTGACAAGTGCCCTGAGGGGAGAGGCAAGCTCTGTCTGGATGGGGCCAGCACTACCCAGCTCAGACCTCTGTGGGATGGACCCAGTCAGTCCTGGGCTCACAGACAACAAAGAGTCACTGTAGAGGCACCCAGTGCACTGGGGCAAGACAGCACAGACCCACGTGGCCTCGGGTGTGAGTCGGAGCCCAGGACGGGACCGGTGCTTTTCTGTCCCAATCAGAAAAGAACATGGGAAACCGTCTGTATCCACATGGACCACACAGCAGCACACACTGGTCACTTCCCAGGGCTAGGCCAGCTCTCCCACCAGGGCACGAGCACCCAGAGACCTGGAACATGACACTGACTGGGTAGGACGAGCCAGTGATTACTATGTAAGGACATACACACCCCCGAGATGTGAGAGCCCCTTAGGATGTGACCAGCAGGTGTACCCAGCACCCACCCCAGTACTGGACAGCCTGCTGTGCCTACGCTTCCCAGTGGTGATGGAAGCCCAGGGCCAGGTGTCCTGGGCTCTGCAGGCAGCAAGTCCCACACACAGGAACTTCTCTGGCCTAGCAACAGTTCTGGCACAGAAGTCACCAGCTCTGGCTGGGGCCCGGGCAGGAGGGGCTGGCTGTCTTCCTGCCAACACCCGGGAGCTGGCAGGCCCTATGGTGTTGGCCTCCACGGTGGGAAGGGCAGCTCTGTGGGGTCTGCACCGGGAATCAACCTCCTGTGGCTCCTGAGCACTTCTCATGCACCTGGGTCCCGACAGAGACAGGCATCTGACTACGGACCAAATGGACAAAGGTGCCCAGCGCAGACCACCCAGCAGCGGCCACAGCGAGGTGGGAGCGGCATATCTGGGTTGAGTGTGAGCAGGACCAGGAGGCCCCAGACCAGGGGTTGCCACATCTGTGTCACAACGGGGGGGGGGGGATACTGCACAACTGGCAGAAAGAGGGAGAGGTCCAACCGTGGCTCTTGGCTCCCGTGTGGGCCAGCTGACGTGTGGGGACAGGCCAGAGGCCGGGGACATCCTCCCTGTGGACAGAATGCCAGGCAGCCCACCTGGTCCTGCTCACGTGGGAAGTCGTGGCCTGAGGCTGGCATGTGTCCAGGCCTTTGGGCAGCAGCGGAGGCACCAAAAGGCCTGGCATGGATGCAAACAGTGGACGAGGGGAAGGCAGGCCTCGATCCCTCCAAAGCCCACCAGAGTGTCCACTGGCGACAAAGCAACTAGGGTGGCCTGACAGTGACGTGGTGCTGGATGACGGCAGGCAGGCGCCACTCACCATGGCACCACCAGGATGGTGCCCAGAGAAGGGCTCAGGCCTCGAAGAGGTCATAACCCAGCAGAAGTGGTAGCGAAGTGGGGGGACAAGGATGGACACAGCCCCAAGACTAGCTGCACGGAGGGAACAGAGTCTCTGATTTAATTTCCCTCTTCCAGTTTCCCCGTGAGAGGCCACCAGAACCTTGCAAGAACCACTTCCCAACACAAGTGTGGATCCAAGCAGCGCACAGGGGGCTGTGGCCAGTGAAGGCACCTGCGGCCCCACTGTGGCCTTGCTGCCTGGCAGCACGTAGTGCGCCCAGCGGACAGCTTCGTTTTGGCTCCTGCTGGGCTAGCCACAGCCCCAACCCTGCTGCCCGAGCTGACCTCTCTCCCGCCCTGCTGCTGCCTTCCTGGTACTGATCTCCAAGGTGCATCCTATATCCCAGCCTGTCTCTGTGTCTGTGCCTGAGACCCTGGTCTATGACAAGAGCATCACCTATGTTACAACCCACACGCATTGGACATTTGAACAAGCAGGCCCTGACTTGGCTTGTCCTGTTGGACTCAAGGGGCCAAAGGACCTGTCAAAGATCTTCTGGCCATGGGAGAAAGCAGCCTTCTTGGCTTAGAAGTCAGGGCAGGAGTGGACACTTTGGAGGGAGCCCAGGACAGGGTGATTGAGATCAAAACATAAATCAGGGCCTGGGCACTCAGTTGTGAATGCAGAGCAACGGTCAAGCAAAAGGGCAGCCAGAGCGTGTGTCCTTAGCACTGGGCTGCACCTGACCTCCAGCCAATTGGGGGAAGGGGCTGGTCTGTCCTGCTCAGTGCCAGACCCAGTGCCTGGCAGAGGCTGAGATGGAGACAGACTTTAGCCTGGGGTATGGTGGGGGGAGGGGTGCCAGACTTCGATCTCAGTAACACCCAACGCCTTTATTGATGATGAGATGGTTGATGGTGGGGGGGGAGGGAGGGGGGGAGGGAGGGGGAGAGCGAGAGAGACACATACACACACCCCTCCCTGCAGAGGACACAGGCTTTGTGTCTTCCCCACATCTGATCTTTGCCACTTCTGCCTGCGGCCCGCGGTGATCAGCAAGATTGCTAAGCTGAAAGGAGGCAAGTGTGTCCTCACTTTCAGGGGAGTGGAGGATCCTCAGAGTCCCCACTTTTTCTTGGCCTGAGAAACACAGAGTACCTTGACTGCTCTGTGACCTGACCAGCTACACATTTTCCCCTGCAGGGTCAAATCCAAACCAGGGGTTCAAACATTCCCAGGAACTTATAAAAGTGTTTAGCCTGTTACCCAAAACATTGAAAGAAACTAGCCCCGACTCTGAACCAAATTCCTTAAACCCTCCTATAAACTCCACACTCTGAGACCATCGCTGCAGACACACGTGGGTAAAACACCCCTCTCTTTCTCTGCCCACCTGAGGATGCGCTGCAGCACTCTGTAAATCAGTTCCCTTGATAAATGCTTTGACCTAATCACCCTGGCATTTAACGGGTCAATCCCAACTGGCCCCATCTCGGGATGGTCTTGGGTACCCCATTTTGTGAAACTCCCCTGCTGCTGCTGTTGGGGTGACTCCAGCTGTACGTTTGGCAGGGATAAGACAGGGAGTGGTTCAAGAACTTGGGATAGGACTGGGGAGAAAAATCTCAGGAACAAAGTGGGTAACGGAAGCTACTGAGGAAGAGGCCAGGGGCACCACCTGGAGAGAAATGGCGCCAGTGGGGTGGGGGATGTGGGTGGTGCCCCCCAGGCAGGGTACCTGGTGTCTAGCTTACCTTGTCCCACAAAGACTGCAGCTCTTCCTGCCCCCCTAAGTCCCAGAACATGAGGCGAGCCTTTCCCACGTCCACAGTGCCGACTGGGAAGAGAACAGGCAAGGCTCGTGATCTTAGTGCTCGACACGCCAGGTCCTAGCTCTCCCAGGGGATGGAGCCAACAGCTCTGGTGCTACTCCAAGGAGGCTTGGGCAGAGGCCCGGCAGGCAGAGCTCTGGCCACTGGCCAGCTGGGCTGTGGACATCATAGCATCCTCAGGGCCCCAAACCCACAGCTCTAAAGCACCCCCTTACTGTTTAGACCCACGGTGGTGGTGATTTTGGACAGACTCATCCCCTTGTAGTTCTTGTTAAACCGGGTTTTCGACTGCTCCAGAAAGGTCTGAGAAGAGAAGAAGAGACACAAAAAGGTAGGAACTAGAGTACTTTTCCAAGTCTGTTTCCCAAATATCCTTTCTTAGGTCTATTCCTTGAAAAACAAAAACAGAAACAAAACAGAGCAATGTTTTGCTCCACTGTGGTCTTGGGAGGAGTCTGGGTTCTGTCTGGGCAGTGAACCTGCAGCCCACAGTGTAAAACCCAAAGGTCACCACCCGGCAGGGGAGGGGCCCTGGCACCTACCGTCTTCCCCGCATTGTCCAGGCCGAGGATCAGGATGCAGTACTCGTCCTTCTGGAACATGTACTTGTACAAACCCGACAGCAGCGTGTACATCCTGTCCTGGGCACCCCAAGAGATGTCAGGGTGCAGTCCAACACGCACCCCGCCGCCCACTAGCTTCCCCTGTCAGTCCGTCCTGCTGACCGCCCGGAACCAGAGCCTGGGGGCCGTTCCTGGCCCCTTGTCCCTTTCCACCCCCTCACTGTGAGAATTCTCAGCTCTGCCTCCATAACTTCTCCCAGATTGGCCACCCCAAGTCATTTCGCTCAAAGCAAATACTGTGATCTTTAGGAATATAAATCAGTTCTGGTCCCTCTCCTGCAGGAACTACCTCACCGGGCGTCCTCAGCGAGCTCACAGGCCCCCCCGGCCCCGGCCCCCGAGGCTTCTCTACCACCGCCCGCACGCGCGGAAGCAGAGCGCGCTCGCCGCAGCCGACTGCGCAGCGGCACGTCCGGCGCCCGGCCCCGCGCCCCACTTCGGAGCGGCAAGCAGCCGGCGCGCGCCTGGCAACGCTTCCCCGCCACCCCGTCCCCTGCAAAGGGCAGTGGCGCGAGGGGCGGCCCCAGGGCGGGGGGCGGCGGCGGGGACAGGCTCCCGCGGCGAGACCCTGGACCGGCGGCCCGACTCCGACCGCCCACGCCGCGGCCGCCGCGCTCGGGGCTCACGGGCAGACCCGCGCGCCTCCCCTGGTCCTGGCCGCCGCTCGGGCCCGTCCCCGCCGCACCGCCCCCGGCCTACCTGCACCCGCCGCGGCCCCGGAGCCGCTGGAGCCGCCGCGCTACACCCCCGCTGACCCCGCGCGGCGCCTGACGGGACGCGGCCCGGACGCCGGGGCACAGGCGGGGGCGCGTCCCGGCGGCCCCTGCGCGCCGTGTCCCAGCGGCACCCGCGCCGGCCACTTCCGGCGGCGGCGGCTCGGGAGGAAGTGCCGGCCGGCTGCAGGAGCGGAAGGGGGCGCCGAGCCGCTCTAGCCGGTGAGGCCGGCGGGCTCTCTATGGCGGCGGTCGGGGAGCCGCGCGGAGGCGGAGCCCGGCCCGGGACAAGCGGGCCGCGGTGTGCGGGGACGGGGCCCGGGCCTGGGCGGGGTGAGGCCGGGTCTGGGCGGGGACGGGGTCCGGGCCTGGGCGGCGCCCGCCGCGGGGGGTGGTGGGCTCGGCCGAGGGAGGCGAAGGCGGGGCCGCCCGGGGAGGGGCTCGGGAGCGGGCGCTCGAGGCGACGCGGAGCCGACCTGCCGTGAGGAGCCGGGCCCGGGCCGCGCACAGGGCCCAAGCCGGGCTTCCCAGTGCGAGCGGCCCCCTCTGAGCCTGCGTTCTCCCCGTCCGAGGGGAGACGTGGCCGGGCTCGTCCTCGCAGGCTGTTGCGAGGAGCCGGGGAGAGCCTCCGCTCGAGTGAGGGGCAGATCCGGGGCTCACCTGCCTTCTCCTCTTGCAGCTCTGGTCGCACAGCTCCTCTCCCAGGCCCCGGGGACCCGCCCCTGCCCTCCCGGGGAAACAGCATCCCTGCCCCAGGATGGACGAGGAGAGCCTGGAGACGGCCCTCCAGACCTACCGTGCACAGCTGCAGCAAGTGGAGCTGGCCCTGGGCGCCGGCCTGGATCCCTCGGAGCAGGCCGACCTGCGCCAGCTGCAGGGGGACCTGAAGGAGCTGATCGAGCTCACTGAGGCCAGCCTGGTGTCTGTCCGGAAGAGCAAGCTGCTGGCCGCCCTGGATGAAGAGCACCCGGCCCGGGAAGATGCTGAGTGCCTGGCTTTCCAGAAGGCCGTTGCTGAGGGGGTGGAGGTGCCAGCAGCACCTGCGGCGGAATTGGAGACTGTTCCTGAAAGAGAAGCGGGGCCAGAACCCTCCAAAGGCGGGCGGGAGGAGGAGGAGAGAGAGGACAGTGGCGATGAGGAGGAAGAGCTGAGCGGGACAAAGGTGAACGCCCCCTACTACAGCTCGTGGGGCACCCTGGAGTACCACAGCGCCATGGTGGTGGGCGCAGAGGCGGCGGCGGACGGCTCGGCGGGAGTGCGGGTGCTGTACCTCTACCCCACGCACAAGTCCCTGAAGCCCTGCCCGTTCTTCCTGGAGGGGAAGTGCCGCTTCAGGGAGAACTGCAGGTAAAGCGTCTGTCGCCGGATGCCCGCGGGCAGGGGCGGGCGGCCCTCTGCGTGCTTCCCAGTTTTGTCCTCGTGCGGTGGGTGGGTTGTGCAGCAGTGTCCTTGCTCAGGTGTCTACTTGGTATTTCTTTGCTAAACGGAGAAGCGTTTGAAGAGCACGGCCCCCGACCTGTCGTCAGTTTTAGTCTGCAGAATGCAGCTTTTAGAATTCACGTTTCGTATGGAAACGGTCGCACATGCAAAATTAGAGAGTGTGGTGTAATCACTGCCCGTGCTCTGTCACCCACCTTCGACTTTCGTCAACGTTTTGTCCATCTTGTTTCATCTGTTCTCCCCGCCCTAGTTTTTTCTTTTCCCGGATTATTTTAAAGGAAATTCCAGAAAGTAATGGTTTATTTCTACATATAAATACCCCAAGATGCACCTCTAACTTGATAAGGATGTTATTAAAAAAGTAACTTCCGTGTCGTTATATTTGATAAATTTAATGGTGATATTTTGTTCATATTCAAATATCCACAGTTGTTGCCATGGTATCTTTTTTCCTTAGACTCATAGATTTATTTTTGCTCTTTTTTACTTTCTCTTCAGAAGAAGTATTTACAGAAACTCGTAGTAGGCAATTTTCTGTTTAGCCAATAGTATAGTATAACCATTCCTAGTTTTTTGTTTGTTTGTTTGTTTGTTTATATTTTTAGTTGCCTGGCCAAATTTCTTTCTTTTTTTCTTTTTCTTTTTTTTTTTAGTAGAGACGAGGGTCTCACTCTTGCTCAGGCTGGTCTCGAACTCCTGAGCTCAAGCGATTCTCCAGCCTTGGCCTCCCAGAGTGCTAGGATTACAGGCGTGAGCCAGCATGGCCAGCCTTACAGACTTTTGCTGGATCCAAAATCTTATTTGGCATATCTACCCTGTCCTTCCTTCTTGGGAAGTGTTATTAAAGTGCACCGCACGTGCAGAGAAGTGTAGGATCTATCAGCGCTCAGTGAGTTTGCACAGAGCGGGCACACCCTTACGACTAGGGTCTGCCATTCGTCTGTCTGGAGGTTATCCGCGTCTCCACGTGGTGTCCCCTGTGACGAGAGTCTGACGCATCCCAAGGGTGCTTCCTCTGTACAGGCGCTGTTCCAAGAGTGTCACACACATTCGCTCACCTGTGCAGTAGCCCCGTAAGGTAGGCCCCCCACTTGACAGATGAGGAGCGGGCATGGAAGTGCTGAGTGCCTGGCCCACACCTGCTGGGCTCAGAAGGGCTCCGAGTTGCCTCAGCCACAGTCCCGTCCACTCTGGAGCTGCTGGCTGTGTCAGCATTAGGCCCCATCTGAAGACTTTGTGAGCGTTTTACAAGCACCCACCTTGCTACCACCCAGGACAGATAAGTTATTTTCTTGGATTTGCTTTGGGTTTTTTAAAACAAAAGAAAACAGTACAGGCCAGGTGCAGTGGCTCACACCTGTAATTCCAGCAACTTGGGAGGCTCAGGTGGGAGGATCCCTTGAGGCTAGGAGTTTGAGACCAGCCTGGGTAACATAGAAAGTCCCCATCTCTACAAAAAATTAAAAAATTAGCCAGGTGTGGTGGTGGCACTTGCAGTCCCAGCTACTCAGGAGGCTGAGGCAGGAGGATTGCTTGAGCCCAGGAGTTTGAGGTTGCTGTGAGCTATAGTGGGGATGGGACCCTGTCCCCCCTCCCCCACCAAAAAAGAGATCTCTCTGTATCATGTGATGCTGTTTGACAGCATTTTATCCACAGTAGAACTTCTTTCAGAAGTAGAGTCGGTCCTCTTAAACTCTGTCGCTGCTTTAACAGCTGAGTTCATGCGATATTCTGAATCCTTTGTGGTCGTTTTGACAGTGTTCAAAGCATCTTCCCCAGGAGTCAATTCCATCTCAAGGAGCTGCCTGCTCTGCTTACTGTAAGAACCGCTTCCCATCCATGAAGGTTTTCTTACGAGAGTGCAGCGTCCCCGTCACGTCCTCGGGTTCCGTTGCTAGTTCTCGTTCTCTCACTGTTTCTGCCGCGGCTTCAGCTGCCTCTTCCACTGAAATCCCGAAACCCTCAATGTCTTACGTGACAGGAGACTTCCAGAGCCCTGCCGTGTGATATGTTGACTCCTGTGAATCACGGATGTTCTTAACGGCACCTAAAATGGTGGGTCCTTTCCAGAAGGTTTCAGTTTGCTTTGCCAGCTCCGCCGGAGGATCACTGTAGTGGCAGCTGTAGCCTCACAAAAGATATTTCTTAAACAATAAGGCTTGAAAGCTGAGCTTGCTCGTTGGCCCGTGGGCTGCAGGGTGGATGTTGTATCAGCTTCATGAAAACAACATTCGTCTCCGTGAACGTCTCCATCAGAGCTGTCGGGCGACCAGTGATGTTTTGAAAGGAATCTTTTTTTTCCTAAGCAGTAAGCCTCAACAGTGGTCTTAAAATATTAAATATTAGTACAGTATGCTGTAAACATGTGCTGTCATCTAGGCTTTGTTTTTCCATTTCTAGAGCACAGGGGAAATAGATTTAGCGTAATTCTTAAGGGCCCTGGGATTTTCAGAATGGTAAATGAGTATTGCTTCAATTTAATTTCACGGCTGCATTAACCCCTAACAAGGGAATCAGCCTCTTTGGAAGGTTTGAAGCCAGGCATTGACTTCTCCTCTCTAGCTATGAAAGTGCTAGGTGGCATCTTCCAACAGAAGGCTGTTTCGTCTGCACTGGAAACCTGTTGTTAGTGTCGCCACCTTCATCAAGGATCCCAGCCAGATCTTCAGGGTAACCCGCTTCAGTTTCTCCACCAGCACTCGCTACTTCATCTCAGGCTTTTATGTTGTAGAAACAGCTTCTTTCCTTAAACCTCATGAACCAACTAGCCTCAGACTTCTGCAGCTTCCTCCCCTCCCTCAGCCTTCACAGAATGGGGGAGAGTCAGAGCCTCGCTCTGCGTCAGGCTTTGGCTTGAGAGCATGTTGTTTGAACTTCATGTTTGAACTTCTGTCCAGCCCACTCAGACCTTCTCTGTGTCAGCAACAGGCTGTTGTGCTTTGTTGTCGTTCATGTGTTCACTGGAGTGCACTAATAATTTCCTTCAAAACCTGTCCTTTGCATCTGTAACTTGGCTGTTTTAGTGCAAGAGGCCTAGCTTTCAGCCTGTCTTGGCTTTCAACAGTATTGTCAGTTATAACTAAAATTATTTCTATTCACAGATGACATGATCATACATCTAGAAAATCCAAAAATGATCCGCAAAAGTCCTATCAGAGCTAATAAAGAAATTCAGCAAAAGATACAAGATCAACATATAAAAATCAGTGGTATTTCTATACTATAGCAAGGAACAATCTTCAAATATAATTAAGAAAAACAATTCCACTTACAATAGCATCAAAAAAATAAAATACTTACAAATTTAACCAAGCCAACAAATAAAAAGATCAGTAAGGAAATAGAGAATTTGAACAGCCCTGTGGACTAACTAGATCCAACAGACATCTATAAAACATTTCACCCAGCAACTTCAATACATTTTATTTTATTTTATCTATTTAATTGTTTATGTATTTTGGAGAAAGAGTCTTGCTCTGTTGCCCAGGCTGGAGTGCAGTGGCGCCATCATAGCTCACTGTAACCTTGAACTCCTGGGCTCAAGCCATCCTGCTGCCTCAGTCTTTGGGATTACAGGCATGAGCCACCGCGCCTGACCTTTCTTTATTGGTCTTCTCTCTGGTGGTTCTGTCCGTTGTTGAAAGTGAAGTACTGAAGTATCTGACCGGTATTGTAGAAATGTCTATTTCATCTTTCATTTCTCTAAATTTCTCTTGTTTTCTATGTTTCATGTCTTTTTCTTACATCCTCCATATTGCCTTCTTTAATGTTTACTTTTCTAGTCTTTTATTTTGATTCTCTCCTTTTCCTTTTCTGCATATTTTTTCAGTTATTAATGATTACTTTGGGAATATGATCAACATCTTAATTTTGTAGCAATCTGGTTTGAATCAATACACCTTAGCTTCAGTAGTATTAAAAAACTCTGCTCCTATACCGCCCTGCCCCCTGATACTGTTACTGTTCAAAATTATAACTTTGTAAGTGTGTCCAGAAATACTGATTATGATTATTGCTTTATGCATTTGTCTTTTATATCATGTAGGAGAAAAGATGAGTTACAAACTGAAAACATAATAATACTGACTTTTATATTTACCTACGTAGTTACCTTTATTAGTGTTCATATGGCTTAAGTTACTGTCTAGTGTACTTTCATTTCAGCCCGAAAGACTTCATTTTAGTATTTCTTGTAGGGCAGGTCTACTAGCTATGAACTCTCTCAGCTTTGTTTGTATGGGAATGTCTTAATTTCTCCATCTTTTAGAGACAGGATCTCACTCTGCTGCCCAGGCTGGAGTGCAGTGGCTGTTCACAAGTGTGTACTACAGACTCAAAACCTCAGACTCCTGGACTCAAGCGATCCTCCTGCCTCAGCCTCCCACATAGCTGGGATCTCGATCATTTTTGAAGGATAGTTTACAAGATATGGAATTGCTGGTTGGCAGTTCTTTGTCTCAGAACTTTAAATATATTATCCCACTACCTTCTGGCTTCAATAATTTCCTTTTTTTTTTTTTTTTTTTTTGAGACAGAGTCTCACTTTGTTGCCTGGCCTAGAGTGCCATGGCGTCAGCCTAGCTCACAGCAACCTCAAACTCCTGGGCTCACACGATCCTCCTGCCTCAGCCTCCTGAGTAGCTGGGACTACAGGCATGTGCCACCATGCCTGGCTAATTTTTTCTATAATTTTTAGTTGGCCTATTAATTTCTTTCTATTTTTAGTAGATACAGGGTCTCGCTCTTGCTCAGGCTGGTTTCCAACTCCTGACCTTAAGCAATCCGCCTGCCTCGGCCTCCCAGAGTGCTAGGATTATAGGCGTGAGCCACTGCGCCCGGCCTGTTCCCTGTTTCTTGAGTGATTGCTGTCATATTTTCATTTAAGTCTTCATATGTACTTACAGTAGCTGCTCTGAATTCTTTGCTAAATTTAACATCTGGGCCCGTTCAGAGTCAGATTCTATCAACTGCTTTTTTCCTAAATATGGATCACACATTCCTGTTTGCTTGTCTCATCATAATTTGTTGAAAACTGGATATGTCAGATGATATATTATATATCTGGATTCTGAGTTGTCTTCCTGAATTTTGTGTTGTTTGTTTTAATTAAGTTTTCTGGACTAAACAGCAAAACCTGTCTCCCTCTACATAGCATGCAGCCTCTGATATCTCTGCTCAGATTTTTAAATTCACATTTATCTTTTAGCCTGGCTTCCTAGGTGTTGCTTCTGTGTCTGTGCAGCGTACTGGTCAGCCAGTGAGTTAGGCAGAGGTTGTGCTCAAACATTTCTAGCCCAAAAGTCTTCCCTGCTCAGCCACTCAAGCTGTGTGGTCAGGGAACAGAGTACAAGTTCAGCCAGTCTCCAGCTTTCTCTGCTTTCGCTCTCCCATGGCCTCTCTTGGAGCCACCAACACATGCAGTAGTTGGCTAGAGGCAGGGACCATGGAGAGCTGAGTTCCTCTGCGGTCTGTCATGTTCAGGTTTCTCTGGTGAATATTTGGCCAGCCCAGTGCTCACCTCACCTGAGGTCGCAGCCCCCGATGTGATCAGAGTTAGTGTCCCCGCTGGTTTTCATCAAGTTAATCACTGAGCTGCAAGGCCCGGAGGTCACCGCTGTCCCACGTCCACCCTCTGCATCTGCTGTTTCTGCAGCCGGCCCGACACGGGCAACACTCAGGTGTGCTGACCCAGGAAGGGGAGCAGGTCGCAGCCCCAGCTGCAGAGGCCAAAGGTTTCCCACTGTTCTGACCTAAACTTAAGCAGTTTTTCCAGAATAATCTCTTCTCAGTGTGTTGTTATCTTTGGTCAATTTCCAGAACTCTGAATGGGTAAGTTTTGACAATTTTGTCAAGTTTTACACTGTTTTTACATGGGGAGGATTCAACAGCCTTTCTACTCGGCCATAGCCGAAACTTAGATCCCACTTCAGTTCTAAATGCTGTTTTCAGGTTTAAGGCTTCACTTATTCTGGAACGTATTTCAGTGAGTGTTGTGAGGTGGGTGACTGAGCTGGGGTTTTCTGTATATGAAATCTAGTTTTTCATTTTTCCTTGTGAAATCCATAGGCCACATTTTCCCGACCATGTGGTCCGCCTCCGCCGTGTGAAGTTGTCCTGTGCGTGTGGGTGCACCCGTTCTCTGTTCCAAAGTCATGTCGTGGGTATGTCATTAACTACTCTCCACGTTGGAAATACAGGTGTTTCCAGGTTTTTCATATTTGGTTAACATCCTTGTGTCCAAATCTCTGCAAACATTATTACTTAAAAAAGATCATTTCTTGGAAACACTTGCTGGGTTAAAGAGGATGCTACATTTTAAGGCTTCTGATGCTATGGAATATTCCTCCAGAAAGGTTTGATTAACTGCTCTGATGTGCGTGTTTAAGGGGGATATTTAGTGACATTCACCTCTGGGTTTGGTCCTCCCCTTTGAGCATGCTCTTTGGCTCCCCAGTGAACGGGCCTTTTCAGGGGCACGCCCTGTCACTGCTGGAGCCACTTGGTCATTGGCAGTGCCCTGTGTGGGAAGGAACCACCCAGAATCCTGGGCTGGGGAGGTGTCGGGGCTTCTCCGTCTCCCCCTGGGAGACCTGAAACGCTTTCCTGCCGCGTCTCTCGTGCCCACCCACTGGTTTCTACCTGGGAAGACAGCCTGTGTCGTGCGGCAAATGCCGGTCTCGGTTCCTCTTGCAGCGTTAGGACAGTCTCCTATTTGAAGTGATGGCGCAGCAGTGGTAGAGGGTGGTGAGCTGTTCATGTCTTTATTTGGCAAAGTTCAAGGTGGAAGTCCTACGTCTGTCCCCACGTTTCCTCTTCCTTCTCTCTGTCGCAGTTTTGTTTTTAATTTTACTCGCCCACTGACGTCTCAAAGTCGAGGCACCACTTTTATGACTGGGAGTACCTGGCGGTGTGAGCGCACGCCCACGCACCCAGCACACCTGCTGCCTGCTGCCACCACCGCAGGGCTGCTGCCACCCCCATCCTCCTGCCCAGGACGCTGCTCGGAGCGGCCAAGTCCGTCCTGAGAGAGAAAATGCAAGCGTGTTCGTGTGTATATGTGTGTTGTGTATGCAGTTGGCCCTTGGCATCCATGAGTTCCACATTCATGGATTCAACCAACCACGGATTGAAAATGTTTGGGATAAAAAGGATGGTTCCTTCTGTACTGAACAACTTTTTTCTTGTCGTTATTCCCTAAATACAACATAACCACTATTTTTTTTTTTGATCTGCAAGTGTGTGCGTTTTAATTTTAAGATAATATCTAACATTTTGCAAGGTCCTACAGGGGACCAGTCCCAACAGAGGGAGA
The DNA here is from genome assembly GCA_963574885.1 of Lepilemur ruficaudatus. Taxonomy (NCBI): domain Eukaryota; kingdom Metazoa; phylum Chordata; class Mammalia; order Primates; family Lepilemuridae; genus Lepilemur; species Lepilemur ruficaudatus. Next base: position 26,640 of record CAUYRT010043394.1, on the reverse strand, counting down.
AAAGGCAGGGCCTGTCCTGCCTCTAGTGCCAGCTATCAGTGGCACAACATAGCCACTATTTACGGAGCATCTACTTTGTGTTAGGTGTTACGAGTAACCTAGAGACGATGTTGAGTACGTGGGAGGATGTTCTGTGCAAATCAGATACTGCACCATTTTACATAAGGGACTTGAGCATCTGTGCATTTTGATATCTGAGGGTGGTCCTGGAACTGTCCCCCAGGAATACCAAGGGACAACTGTATATGTGTATGTACATATATGTGCATGCGTGTTTAGTGTGTGCATGTGTCACTATATGTGTGGGCATGTGTGCATGTGTATATGTATGACAGCATATGTCAGTGTATGTATATGCGTGTATGATGGCGTATGTGTATTTGTGTGAACATGTATGCACATACGTATGTGTGAGAAAGTGTATACGTATGAGTGTATGTGTATACGTGTGAGTGCATGTGTATACATGTGTGTGCATGCGTATACGTGTGGGTGCGTGTGTATACATGAGTGAGTACATGTGTATACATATGAGTGTATGTGAGTGCATGTGTATACATCTGAGTGGGAGTACGTGTGTATACGTGAGTGTATGTGAGTGCGTGTGTATACATCTGTGTGAGTACATGCGTATCTGTGTGGGTACGTGTGTATACATGAGTATGAGTGCATGTGTATACATCTGAGTGTGAGTGCGTGTGTGTTTACCAGAGTGTATGTGAGTGCATGTGTATACGTGTGTGTGCATGCGTATACATGTGGTTGCATGTGTATACATGAGTGTGAGTACATGTGTATACGTGAGAGTGCATGTGTATACATCTGAGTGTGAGTGCGTGTGTATACCAGAGTGTATGTGAGTGCGTGTGTGTACGTCTTTGTGAGTGCATGTGTATACGTGTGTGAGTGCATGTGTATACATGTGAGTGCAAGTGTATACGTGTGAGTGCGTGTGTATACATGTGAGTGTGTGTGTGAATACATGTGTATGCCTCAGTGTGTCTGTCTGGCTCCTTGTCTCTCCCTTCAGGGCAGTGTCCAAGTGGATGAGCTCAGTGCTCCTGGGCTCACCTGCCCTGCTGGGCCATGTCTCAGCCATTGCCCCTTGTGCCCTCTCTGCAGGTTCTCCCACGGGCAGGTGGTCTCTCTGGATGAGCTACGCCCCTTCCAGGACCCGGACCTGAGCTCCCTGCAGGCCGGCTCTGCGTGTCTGGCCAAGCACCAGGATGGCCTCTGGCACTCTGCGCGCATCACTGGTGAGCCTGGCGCTGTCTCTGAGCCGCAGGGCTGTATCTAACAGGGCCCTTCCTGGAAACCTCCTGTGCCTCCCACGTGTTGTCACCACGTGGCCACTCCCTGCCTCCTTCAGGTTGGGCATCAGGACTGCGGCTCTGGGCCCACGATGAGCGTCTTGCTCCCGACCTGCAGCGAGGCTCCCGACTGGGGCTGACCTGCAGCTTGTCTCTGCCCCCAGATGTGGACAGCGGCTACTACACAGTCAAGTTCGACTCGCTGCTACTGAGGGAGGCCGTGGTGGAGGGGGACAGCATCCTGCCCCCGCTGCGCACCGAAGCTGCAGAGTCCTCTGACTCCGACAGCGGCGGCGTGGATGACTCCAGCTATGCCCGAGGTGTGACAGCAGCTCAGGGTACCCAGAGGCCAGGAAGGTGGGGGTGGTCACCCCGAGACACTGGGGAGTGAGTGGCTATTGTGAAGCCCACTGTGCTCAGGGAGAGGCACAGCCGAGGGCCGCTGTGCCCCAGGATGTGGGGGAGATGAGAGCACGTGAAGGGCCTGGAGCAGATCCAGAGGCCCAAGACGCAGAAGCCGGTCTTTGTCTTCAAGGAGTCAACAAGTACAGTCTCGCTGATGGTGGGAGGGGAGGGGCCACCAAAGCTGGAGCTGCCAAGGAAGTCTCAGGGAGTGACCGGTTGGTGGACGTAGAGTGCAGGAAGGACCATCCTCCGGTGGCTCCCCAGACTTAGGGCCTGGTGTCTGGTGGCCCTGGCAGGCAGCCAGGGTGAATATTCAGCAGTAGGAACTGGGGACAGTGTGCATCTCTCCGAGAGGTCAGTTAGAACCAAGCCTGGGAGGTGTCCCCAGGTGTCTGTGATAGGAGTTGGGGTTGCTGAAGCCCCGCGCCCACATGATCGAGGACAGGAGTGAACCACGGAGGTGGGGTTGGCCGCTCTCCATGAGGGCAGGGGAGGGCCTGTGAGGGGCCCCGGTGCAACCAGGTGCAGCCCTGAGGGGTGGGGGCTACAGCAGGCCACTATCCATTGTCACTTGCCCACAGCAGGCCTGGGCAACTGTCGGGGAGCCCTAGGTGTGGGGATTAGGGCCCTGCCCAGTAGCTGAGCTCTTGGGCTGACACTGGCCAGAGCCCAGGGCGCCATGCAGACCTCTGACCTGGCTGAGCCGCTGCTCTGTCTCCTGCAGTGGTGGAATCAGGCCCTGCGGACCCGGGGACTTGCAGCTCCGCCTTCGCGGGCTGGGAGGTGCACACGCGGGGCATCGGCTCCAGACTCCTCGCCAAGATGGGCTACGAATTTGGCAAGGGTGAGTGCGCGCTGCCCTGGGCGGGGTGCTGCTGCAGCAGCCGTGGTGCCAGCCCGTATCTCCCCCAGGCCTGGGCCGGCACGCGGAGGGCCGGGTGGAGCCCATCCACGCCGTGGTGCTGCCTCGAGGAAAGTCGCTGGACCGGTGTGCAGAGATCCTGCAGAAGCGGACCAAGGGCGACAAGGCTGGCGCAACGAGGCCCCCCAGGTGCCGGGAGAGGGCGAGTAGGCCTGGGGGCCGCCCACCACCTCGGAATGTGTTTGACTTCCTAAACGAAAAGCTGCAAGGCCAGGCTTCCGGGGCCTTGGAGGCTGTGGAGGCCACGCCAGGGAGGAAGAGCAAGGACATGTATCACGCCAGTAAGAGCGCCAAGCGGGCCCTGAGCCTGCGGCTTTTCCAGACCGAGGAGAAGATCGAGCGAACCCAGCGGGACATCCGGGGCATCCAGGAGGCCCTTGCCCGAAATGCCGGCCGGTACATGTGGGGCTCAGCTTAGGACAGAGAGTGGGCCCAGGTGGCTGTGCCCACGAGACATGTGCAGGCGGTCACTGGACCCAAGCATCCGGCAGTGGGCACAGCGGCCTGGGGAGTGGGGCCTGAGGGGAGTGGTCCGGGAGCCCCTGCTGACTGGCTGCCCTCCCCAGGCACAGCGTGGCGGCAGCCCAGCTGGAGGAGAAGCTGGCGGGAGCCCAGCGGCAGCTGGGGCAGCTCCGGGCTCAGGAGGCGGGCCTGCAGCGGGAGCAGAGGAAGGCCGACACCCACAAGAAGATGACTGAGTTCTAGAGACCCGTGAGAACCATGGACAGAGCCTGGGACCCCAGTGTGGGCTGCCCTCAGGAAGACCTGCTGTCACCCCAATACCTCAGATGCCCCTGAAGAGGGGTGAGCCCACTCCCAGGCGAGCCCTCTCGGTCAGCCTTGCTGGCCTGGGACTTGCGGACGCTGCTGAGTGGAGACGGGGCTGCAGGGTCACATTTGGACACTTGTCTAGCGAGCCTTCCTGCCGGTGTCTGGGCATCTCCTTATCCAGGACATTAAAGCGATTTCGCCGCAGTGTCATTCCGTGGAGACTCGGCTGGCCGTGGGGTCTCTGGGGAGAGAAGGGGTTGCGCAGGTGGCAACAGCCAGGCTGGGCTGGAAGGGCCTGGGTGAGGCTGCCACCCCCGCCCAGGGTCGGAGGGCTTCAGAGGGCAGGAATTTTCCCTTCTCTGACCAAGGCGGGTCAGGGCTGGGGGTGCCTGCCAGGTTGGCTGACACCCACACACGGGTGGAGCGTGGTGATGCTCTGGTGGGTGAGACGTGGGGATGACCGTGGCCCTTGACGGGCCGCTGAGAGCACTTAGTGAAGCAGGTGGGCCCACCTGCCCTCATGGCTTTGGGGATTCTGCGCCAGTGCTCGGTGGCCACTGACCGTCCAGTTCCCTGCGCTGCCCGCCTCCCCGTGTGTGGAGGGGACATAGCGGGGCTCTCAGAATAGTGCTGGCTGGAAGCACACACTCACGGACTCCGTCTAGTCTCAGGAGGGCGGCCGAGGCAGGTGGGTGGGAGGCAGCAGGGGAGGTGCTCTGAGCCACAGGGGCAGGAAGTGAGGTGGGAGCTCAGTGCACAAAGGCCTTCCTGGCCTGCCCCAGACAGAGCTGAGGAGGAGCCTGGCCCACGGCCTTGGTAAGTGCCTGCTTCAGCCTCCAGCCTGGGCAGGTCCTAAGCCCTTGGTGCCCACCAAGGCTGGGGCATTAGAGGGCTGGGGTCTGGAAGGGCCAGTCCCTGCCGGGTCAGGTTAGGCAGCTGGGCCTTTTGAGAGAACATTCCACTCCCTGGGTCTGGGCAGACTGTGGCATCGACCTCCAGAGACCACCCCTCTCACCCCCCAATTCCTGCCTCCCTGCTGCTGGACTGTGCCAATTGTGGGTGTCCTCACTCCCAAAAGCTCTGCCAAACCCCCAAGAAGGGGACAGATCCTCTGGCAGGGTAGGAGAGCCAGGGAGAAGTGGGATGGGGGCATTTGGTGCCCACAGCAGCCCCTTCCAGCTTCTTGGGGTGCTGGGCTCTGTAGTGAGTGGCTTGGGGGCATCACCTGAGGCAAGGGGGCCACCCCTGGGCACAGGTGACCACCGATGAGGTCTGGCCTGGGGCACACAGGCCCTGGGGCTTCCCTAGATCTTGGGTTTGGTGATCGCGGCTGGCCTTAGCGAGCACCCAGCTGCCCTGCCCCTCCTCACTGGCCGTGCTCCGTTGCTGTGGTCACCCTCCCCGGCTCTGATGGGGCCAGGCAGAGCACCCTCCACTCACCTCCCCAGGAGCCCCAGCCAGAGGCGGGAAGGTGGGCGCCTCTGGGAGGGAGGGGCTGTGAGTGTGGGGTTTCCTGTGCTGAGTCAGAGCCACGGGGAGGGGCCGGTCTGGTGCCCTCAGCCTGTCCGCAGTGCCCCTCTCTCTTCTACCCCCAGGCCCCCGGCTTCACAGGATGGGGCTGCGGGTGCCCTCGGCCCCTCCTGCCTTCTGGGTCCTAGGGTGCTGCACCCTGCTCCTCTGGCTGTGGGCGCTGTGCACAGCCTGTGGCAGGTACGTCCGTCTGTTTGTGGAGGGTTTGCTCCAGGGCCCGCTGAGGCCCGCCCTCCACTGCCCAGCCCGGGAGGGGTTGGAGGCAAGTCCGTGCACCCATCTCTGCTCGTGACTCCGCCCCGGGCCTTGGACCTGAGGCCGATCACCCCCACCCTCACCTCTGCCCCCCTGGCCTGACAACGCTCTTGCCCCCAGGAAGCGGGCGCGGAGGCCCTGGGCCGGGCTGCAGGGCAGCGTGATGCCGGCGGAAGCGGTGAGTGCCTGGCTGTCTCGGGGCCAGGGTGGGGCCGGCTGGGAACCAACCTGCCTTCCTCACCCCCCAGGCGCTGCTGAGACAGACCCCGCTCCGCTCCCTCAGCAAGTCTGACACCAGGCTGCACGAGCTGCACTCAGGTCCGCAGGGCAGCACAGGTGAGCAGAGCCACTCAGAGTATCCGAGGGTGGGGTGTGGGCGGCTGGGCGGGGCTTGCTGCGCAGCTCCCCACCCTGGGCCAGGCTTGCTCCCTGCTGCTGAGTGACCTCTGCCCTGACCCCACCCCCCAGCCCAGCGGCCTGCCAGCATGGATCTCCTTCGCCCCCACTGGCCAGAGATGTCCAGGGCCCTCCCCAGGCTGCAGGCAGCCACCTCTGCCTTCGCACACCTAGAGCTGCCCCAGGGCCCACCTGCTGCCACACCCTCCATGGGCCCCATGGCCACCTACTCCAACGTGGGGCTGGCCACCTTCCCCAGGGTTGGCCTGGCAGCCAGCCCTGTGGTCGCGGAGTATGCTTGCGTCCAGAAGCTCAAGGGGACAGAGCGGGGCTCCCAAGAACAGCAGGGGAGGGCCAAGGAGTCCCCAGCCACTCAGGTAAAGGGGGCCAGGGTGGGCACGGTCGGTGGGGCTGGGCAGGTCCTCTGCAGAGTGGATGGTGCTGACACCTCCCTGACCACTTCCTTGCTCCAGGTGGACATTCTGTACTCCAGGGTGTGCAAGCCTAGAAGGAGGGACCCAGGACCCACAACAGCCCCGCTGGACCCCGAGGGCAGGGAAGCGATTCCAGCCCTGGGGGGTAACTCTGCCTGTGAGGCCCTCCCGCTCAGGGGCCTGGGTGTGGACAGCGGCCCCCTGGAAAACGTGTACGAGAGCATCCAGGAGATGGGGGCCCACGCGTGCCCAGAGCCTCCAGCTCTGGCTATCAGCCTTAGTGGACATAAGCTGGACACCTGGGCCCCCTGCTTCCACCTGCCTCAGCCCAGGGAGGGGCTGCAAATCCCTCCCTGCCGGGAACACGAAAGCGCCCACGTTCCGTTCTCCACAGTGAGGCCCATACCCCCTCCCCAGCGGACAGCGCCAACCCCAGACCTCCGGGCTGCCGGGCTGTGCGGCCCCTGAGGCGCGAGCTGCTCTGACAGCCCTGGCCTCCCGGCCAGAGAAGGCCCGCGTCTAAATAAATCGCATCGCAGGGGATGAACAGGGCCGTGTCTCTCAGCCTGCCCTTCTTGAAAGCTGGGAGAGTCGGGCCGGGGCCGGGGTTCTCTGGAAGGATTACAGACGTGCCTTCTGGCCTAGGGAGCGGGCTCCGGCCCTGTCGCCCGAGGCCGTGCTCCCGCTGGTCCGGCTCCGGAGCCCGGCGCGGAGGGGAAGGCGGAGCTTGCGCCAGCGTTTCCAGGCCGAGTCAGTACGAGGGGGCGGTGCCGCGGCCGGCAGGGTGGACGCCCGGGGTGGGACTTGGGCCCTGAACTCCCCGGGAGGGCTCGGCCACCCAGCCCCGGTGTTACGTAAGGGCTTGGAGGGGTGGGCAGCCGTGCATTAAAAAGTAACCTGCTCCCGGGAAGCCTGCCCAGGGAGCGCGGCACCCTTCCCGGCTCGGGCAGCAGCCTGAGCGCGCCCGTGGGAAGCCGGCTGGCTGGCCCGGCCCCCTCTCAGGCTGGCGCGGGAGCTGCCCGGCGGGGCGGGGCCCCGGGCCGCGGTCCACCGCGGAATGTTGATACCGGGCGCGGGCCAATGGGGCGCGCGCCGGGCGGGGCGGGCCCGGGCGGGCGGAGGGGCGGGGCCCGCGGGCAGCCTTCGGGCGGCGCGGCGCGGCGCGGGCGGCGGCCGAATCCAGGGCGGGGGTCGGCGGCCCGGCCAGCCCGGCCCGGCCCGGGGCTGCGTCCCGAGAGTGCCCCCTCGCCGCTGCAGCCTCGGCGCCCGGCCGGCCAGCCATGGAGGCCGAGCGCCCCCCGCCCCGCGCCATCGGCCGGGACCCCAGCGCGCTGCTGGCCGAGGCGCCCTGGCTGCTCGCGGAGGGCCCAGGCCCGCGCGCCGCGCCCGTGACGGTGCCCACGCCGCCGCAGGTACCGCGCGCCCGGGGCGGGCGCCGACCAAGTTCCCGGGGCCGCAAAGATGGCGTCGGGGCCGGGGCGCAAACTGTGGGCCCCCGGGGGGGCGGCGGGGACGCGGCCGCCTCGGCCCGAGCGTGTCCATGGGTCCGGAGGGGCAGCGCGGGGCGGCGGGGCGTCGCTTCCCGCCGCGCCGGACCGGGGGCGGGGCCGGAGGCGGGGTCGCGCCGTCCACACCAGCCGCGGCCGGTTTGGGTTGCGGGCGCCGAGCTGGTCCCGGTGGGAGGCTGGGGGACCCCAGGCGTCCTCCGCCTCTGAGCCTGCCCCATCCGCAGGGCCCTGTCGCGGGCGGCGGCTGTGCGGGCTTGGAGCTCGCGCTGCCGCAGGAGCGGGAGCCGCGGGCCGCGGACCTCGGGGCCCTGGGGACGTGGGCGGGGCCGGCGGCGGGGCTCCCGACTCCGTCGGCGCACATCCCGGTGCCAGCGCAGAGGTGAGCCGCGGGGCCAGCGCCCGGGGACGGGGTGGCCGTGTGCGCGCGTGTGTTGGTGGGTGGGGTGCGGTTACGTGCCTTGCCGCCTTCCCTCGGCAGGCCTGGGCGGAGGGCAGGTCAGGATCCCAGGTTCTAATCGCCCCTCCAAGGTCTCCTGCCCCGGAGGAGTTGAGCGCAAATGTTATCAATATATTAGGGTCCCTTGTTCCCCTTCCCCCAGCTCCTGGGGGCCAGAGCACAGAACTGGGCGGGGCTGGATGTCAGCTTCTGTGCAGAACAGGCTGTGCAGTCAGTCGGCCTGGGGTTGACTGTCCCGGAATCCCCGGGGCACCCCACTTTGCCGTGCCCCACACCTTGGGCTGGCTGCGGGGGGTAAGGGGCGGGCTCTGGCCTGCTTCACTGGGGCCTTGGACCGCTTGGAGCCCAGGCTCCTGGCTGCTGCCTACCGGCGCCGCTCCCACCCTCCCAGGCCTGGCCGGTGGCCCACAGCTGCTGTTGCACAACCCTGGTTAATGTGTGATGGGGGAGGGCTGGGCCTGGCCTGGGCCCCAACTCCAGTGGGCTTCAGACCCCTGCCCAGCACCGAGGCCTGGAGGAGCCACGGTGGAACAAAGCCCAGGGTGTAGAGAACTCAGGCTTCAACGGGACCCCGGCCCTGTTCCTGGTGATTCCTGGTGATTTTCAACTCTGCAACCCGAGCTGGGGGGAGGAGCCAGGCCTCCTGTCCTGGGCCAAGAGCCAGGCAGCCTGGTGTGCGCACACGTGCGGAGGCCTGCACGTGTACCCAGGCCAGGGGAGGGGCCTGGAGCACTTGCTGGCCCCACCTGCACCGGCCCCCATCTCCTCCAGAGCCACCCCAGCAGCAGCCCGGCTAGAGGAGGTCATGGCTGCCGCAGCCCTTACCAGCTTATCCACCAGCCCCCTCTTCCTGGGGGCCCCGGTTGCAGCCTTCAGCCCAGGTGAGACTCAGAGGTCTGTGCTCAGGGGTGTGGGTGGGGATAGGGCCCAAGACCGCTGTCCCTTGAGGACCCTACAGCCACCCAGCCTCTTGGGCAAGTAGAGCCCCGAAATCTGGGACACCACCTTTCAAACATACCTCTTGAGCCTGCTTCTGAAATGGACATCTGGACCCTCAGTACCCCCCACTGAGACCAAAGCTGCAGCACCCTGTCTTCTGGTCTCTGTGAACTGTCCACCCCCTGCACAGGACGTCTTCCTGTGCTAGGAAGGCTTCTCCCCAAGCCCCTGTGGCCAACTCTTCCCGGCCAATGCCTCCTCCAAGAGGCTCTGCCCACCATGCTTACCTGAGGATAGGTGAATGGGTGGCAGCTCAGAGTTAGGGACTTGCCAAGGCCAGCATGTGGCCATCAGGCAGCAGTTTCTGCAGAGCAGCTTGAGACCCCCCCTGAGCCCTGCGGGTGGTGTGTCCCCGCAGAGCCCGGCTTGGAGCCCTGGAAGGAGGCCCTGGCGCGGCCCCCAGGAAGCTACAGCAGCAGCAGTGCCAGCGGAGAGTGGGGCTGGGACCTGGTCAGTGACCAGTCCTCTCCGTCCACCCCGTCACCCCCGCTGCCCCCCGAGGCGGCTCACTTTCTGTTCGGGGAACCCGCCCTGAGGAAGAGGAAGGTGAGCTTTGGGGCGCCCCCCCGGGGGGTGGGCGAGATGGCTGAGCCTGACTCCAGTCCCTGTCTGCAGAGCTCCGCCCAGGCCATGTTCCAGTGTCTGTGGAAGAGCTGCGGGAAGGTGCTGAGCACCGCATCCGGGATGCAGAGACACATCCGCCTGGTGCACCTGGGGTGCGGTGGGGCCCAGGCTGGGCTGGGGTGGGGTCCAGCCAGGCCACCCCTTCAGTCCTGCGCTGTGTCCCCACAGGAGGCAGGCGGAGCCAGAGCAGAGTGACGGCGAGGAGGACTTCTACTACACCGAGCTGGACGCCGGTGTGGACACGCTGACTGATGGGCTGTGCAGCCTGACCCCAGCGTCCCCCACGGCCTGCTTGCCGCCCACCTTCCCCCGCCTGGAGCTGCCAGAGCTGCCAGAGCCCCCTGTCCCGACCTCTGTGGGCGCCCCGCAGGCGTGCCACAGTGACCACGCCTACCAGGCGGGCGAGGCCACAGGTGGCAGCTGGGGGCAGCTCTCAGGGCATTCTGGAGGCCTGGATCCGCAGCCCACTGAGGTCAGAGCCTGTGTGCCGGCCCTTCCCGCCAGGATGGGCATCAGCCTGAGGTGTGTGTGGGCCAAGGGCTGGGCAGGTGCCAGGCGGGAGCGTCCCTGCCCCACAGTGCCCACTGCCCCCGTGTGTCCCCCCAGGAAGCCCCGTGGTGATGCTAAGAAGTGCCGGAAGGTATATGGCATGGACCACCGGGACCTGTGGTGCACGGCCTGCCGCTGGAAGAAGGCCTGCCAGCGGTTTCTGGACTGAGCCCACCGTGCTGATGCAGCCGCCAGGGCTGCTTAAAGGAGAAAATAAGCTACCACCTTCTCCCCACCCCTACCCTGGGGTGACACTGTCCTGGGAGAGCCCCGGGGCCACCTGCAGCTGCAGGGTCTACTTTTTAATGGCAGAGAGAAGAGTCGGTGACCCTGGACCCCCAGAGGTGGGGGAGGGATCCCACCATTCAAAGTGCCTCTGAAGAAACCAGCTTTTTGCACTAAAGCCAAACCACATCACTGCCCCCTTGGCCACAGGGGCCCTGGGGGCGGCCGTCCTCCCTGCCTGTCGGTCCACAGACTTGTCAAAGACGTAACGGGCCCAGCCTTGGGGCCAGTCTGCAATGCACTTTGAGGGGGGTCGGGAAGAGGACTCCCCTGCTCGCACTTAACTCGGTGGTTCGAGGGCCCTGGGGCTGACCTTTTACCATGTTTCGAAGCTCAGGTGTCTCACGTCTGGCCTGCGCCAGGCGAGGAGAAAAAAATTAAAGATTTGAGATTTTTCCAGAAGTCGAGTCTGTATCCAGGGAGGAAGGACGTGGGACTGGGACGCTGCGGTCAGCCGAGGGGTGGGAGGCCCGGAGCCAGCTGCAAAGGGCTGGGGGTCGCCCTCTGGCCACCGCCACCTGGTGAGGCTGGAGGAGGGGACACTGTCCAAAACACACAGGAGGCGTCTGCGTGGAGCAGCAATTTCCCGATTTATTGAAAGTGATCGCTTTGCAAGAATGTCTAAGCTAATCCCGTCACAGAAAGGAAACCCACAGGCAGGCTGGGAGCGCGCCTCGGCACACGAGAAACCTGGAGAGCCTCGTGGAGGAGGCAAAGTCACCTGTCCCGCGGCTACAGAGAAGCAGGACAACAGAGCCGCGATTGCCCGCCAACTGCGTACGAAATCTCCTCCCCTAAATATTAAACACATCTTCAATACAAACACAGGTTTATAATAATTAATATAAAGTCAATATAATATAGATTATCCCCAGGAAAAAATCAACAGTCTTCAAACACTGCCCTTTTTTTTGTCTGTTTTGTTCCTGTTGACAGGTTGAAAGCATGTTGAAAAAATAAATATTTAAGAAAAGCACACACAGCACCCTCACTACGAGTAGTTCTAAAAGGGCCGCATACAAAACACAGTATAGGATCTAAAAAATAAAAAACCACCACCATTAAGTATGGCTTTCTTAAGAGTTGCACATGTCACAGAATGAGCTAAAATAAGCTTATATCTTTCATAATATTGCAAAAAGTTCCAGTTTTTGTATTTTTCTCAATTTTCTTTTTTAAAAAGGAAGATGTGCAAAGTTGGAAGCGGTAAGCTGTGTCTTTTGAGTCAGGTCCCTATCCAGTCCTGGCAGTGTCCTGTTTCCCAAAACCCGGAGAGTTCAAACACACAACCTTGTCAGGATCCAGAGCTCGGTACAAAAGTCATGTGGATTCCCGCCCCTCCCCCCACACCACCACCCCCGGTGGACTGCATTTTTCCACTTTGGTGTTGCAAACACCAAAATATAAACGGACACAAACAAAAAAAATACAAAATGTGAAATGTGATCTACATATTTTTTCCTCTTTATAAAAAAATATTTATTAGTTTGAACATCGATTAAAAAAAAAATCAGTCACGTAAAAAACCTTCATTACATACGTCTTTTCCCTCCACGCCTCCTGAGCGACGGCCGTGTTCACTGGGTCTCTCGGTTCCACACTCTCCGATCTGCAAACCGCGGGCAAGCGCGACGAGCCTCTGTGCGGCAGGCGCGGGAAGGCTGGGGTGGGAGCGGGACCCTGGTCTCGTGGTACAGTGTTGGTTTTAAGGAAGAAAACGCCCTTGTGGCACCAACAGGGAACCCCCGAAAAGGTCAGCGAAGGCGGCCCAGGTAGGGCGTGAGCCGGCCAGAGAGCAGGACACCCTGAGTGTGGCCGCGGAGGCACCTTCGTGGCAGGCGCCGGGGTCCTGGGCGGACGGCCTGAGAGGTGGGAACTGGTACAAAACCCAGAGACACTTGGTAGCAAAGGTCTGGTTTCCAGGTGCATTTTATAAGAAAGTCAGTCTGCTTAGAAAAGGGGTTCAATGGGTGGGGGAGAGGCCTGGCCAGGCTGGCCGAGGTGAGGGTGGCGGGCTCGGGCTGCAGCCTCCCTCGGGGACAGGGGCTTGGCTACGTTGTCCCACTGGGGAACACACGGCCGAGCCCCCCCCCCCAGCCGCAGGGAGAAGCCTGTGCCCAGACTCCCGGGCCTCGCTCTGAGCATCCCGGCTTCCAGGAGCTCGCGGCGCCCACTGAGGGATGGGTGTGCAGGCACGGCACCCTCTTGTGAGTAGTAGAAACAGTGGCCGATTTAAAAAAAACAAAGGCTGACTTCTCCCCGTGGCATGGGACCCCGAGGACAGCATCCCCCCCGCCCCACCCCGGTGTGTCCACCCCGGGGCCAGCCTGGCACTCCCCGAGCAGCAGCGGGAGGGAGGCTGGCGCTCAGGCCCGGTGTCAGGGACGCACACTCTGCAAACAGTTGGTAAAAGCCACTTTGGCCTATGGTCTGGAGAGACAGAAAATAAGAGCCGTCTCTCTGGTCGGCGCTAACGCTCAGCACCCCAGGGATCCTCGCACAGGGTGGGTCTGGGGACAGGGCTGGTGAGCTGCGTCCCCCTCGACCAAGAGCACCACACCTGGCGAGCGCGGAGGGAGGCGGCAGGGATGGAATGTCTCAGCAGGCCAGGGCTGCGCTGCGGGGCACAGGGTGGGACATTTGCTTTTCACTCAGAAAAAGAGAGAACGTGTTGTGAGCTTGAAAATACAGCAAGAGGACTTGAACACAAGTTAAAGGAAAACCAACCCCATATAGTTTTGTCAAGTGAGAAAAATAATGCCAAACAAAATAACTTTATGTAACTACCTCAATATGTCTCTGACTACCTAGAAATTTGGTTACCCACGCGGGGCGGTGTGAGCAGCACTGCACTTGGGAACACCCACCTCCAGCGTTAGCAGCAGCAAAGGCAGGAGCCTGCTCCAGCCCGTCCTGGAGGGACAGCCGGAGCGGCCAGGCCGGGCACAGCGGATGGCAGCCCAGGATGCACAGGGCGGCCGAGGTCCTCCCGGCACGCGCATGCCACACGGGGCCGCGGCAGCAAAGTGAACCCCGCATGTCCTGGAGAGGCGTGCAGGGGCCAGGCCGGACCCCACCGAGGCCGGGTCAACCCGAAGACAGCACCTGGCGCCCCGGCCCCAGCGGGTCCTGCGGCGTGTTTTGTGTAAGCACCAACGCCCAGAGGTAAGAGGGCCATAGGGCCTTCTGTGCACCGCACCCGGACTCTGCAGGCTGCCGCGGGGCCACTGGCGCCAACGAGGGAACGGGCCACAGCTGCAGCCACGGGCAGTGACCTGGTGCTGAGGGGAGGGGACGGGTGGGCAGAGGGGAGGGCGAGGGTGGGCCTGAGCGGGGGGCCAGGCGTATGCAAAGCTCTCAGCACCTGCTCAGACCTGTGGCCCCTGGGCGGCACCCGTAACCTGGCTGTGGGCCATCGTGCCTCCAAGCCAGGCCGGCCATGGGGGCTCCTTGGAGGCCACGGAGGAGGCGTCCACGCTGGCTAGGCACCCCCAGGCTAGCGCCACCTGCTGGGGCCTCGCCCCTGCATCTCCCCACTCGGCTTTGCTGTGGCCCCCCCCCCAGGCTCCCCACGTGCCAGGTCCAACCTGCGTCTTGGCCCACGGGGCTGATTTCCGTCAGGGGGCCACGGGAGGGGCCACGGGAGGAGCCATGGGAAGTGTCAGTGGCCCCCAAGGAGTGGAGGCCCGTGGAGACACACACGCAGGTGGACAAAGAGATGCGGCCACCGCCCCGCCCGCGGGGCGGGTCTAGGAGATCCAGGCGAAGTCCTTGTCCCCGCCTGCGGGGCTGCGGGACTGCGGCGAGTCGTCCTCGTCCTTGTCCCCCAGCAGCGCATCCTCCTGGGCCAGGCCCTCGCCGTCCTCGCCCAGCTCCTCGCCCTCGCCGCGCGGGTCCTCGGGGTCCTCCAGGTAAGGCCCGTCGCCCGGGAACAGCGCCTCCGGGGAGCCCTCGCCGCCCCCGCCACCGTGGTCCCGAGGCCCGGCCATGCCGCGGCCGGCGCAGTCAGCACACACGCCGTGGCGCCGGGAGCCGTGCCGGATGCCCACGCTGGCGGCGGACATGAACACGCGGCTGCAGACCTTGCACACGTACTTCTTGTCTTTGCTGTGGACCTGCGGGGGCAGGGCTGTCAGCGGGGGGCCCGGGCCCGGCACGGGAGGCAGCTTCCCCAGCCCAGGGGCACCTGCACAGGGAGACCCTCCCAGGGCTCGGACCCGGAGCCACACGGGCAAGTTGCAGGTGGCCTCCGACGCCAAGCCACCCAGGGGACGTGAGCAGCAGCATCCACCCCCAGTCCAGCCCCACCGGGCGGGTCTCTGCCCACATGTGTGTCCAAGCACCCCAATGTCCTCGCCCAGGGTCACACTGCTCCCTCCAGCCTCCCTGCAGGACAGGCTGACGGACCCTCTCATTCAGCAGGAGCTCACAGACACCTCCCAGGCCCGGCCCAGCCCTGTGCCCTGGATGGAGGCTGCCCAGTCGGGGCTGAGCTGTGGGGAGACAAGGCCAGCACAGGCCGGGGTTCGGGGAGGGGCACGGTGAGGTGCTGGTGCCCTGCAGGTGTCTCCACGCTCACCTGGACCCTGGCCCTGCCCCCAGGGACGGAGACCGCAGGACCCCCGAGGACCCCACCAGCCCCCTGGCCGGATAGCCCCAGGCCACGCGGGGGCTTCCCAGAAGCAGGGGGGCCTCAGGCCTCAGGCTGTGCCTGGCACTGACCAGCTCCGCCCTCCCGACCCCGAGGCCCCTCCGCTCCCCCCTCCCAAGGGCCGTCTCCCCCCAGGTTTGCCAGAGCCGTGGCATGGATGGAGGTGTGGAAGTGATCGTCAGTTTAGTTCTTCCTCACACCGTTCCAGATTCCCTAGTTTTCTACGGCAGGCAAGCAAACATGTCACCATAGTAACAGTCTGACCCGCCTGCGCCATCATGGAACCGGCTCCTCGGTCTTGCGCAGACCTCTGACAGGCAGTCACTGCGGCCACCACCACCGCCTCGTCCTGGGGCCCCGCGAGCTGCCCTCCCCACCCGTCCTCCACTTCCCAGTCCTGGGCCACAGGCCGCCTGGAACTGTCTGTCCTCCCCTTTTGTGTCTGTTCTGTGTGTTGTTATTGCTCGGCCTCCCTCCTGCCTGGGCTGGGTGCAGTGGCCCAGTCACAGCTCGCTGCAGCCGCGGCCCTGCCCCCCACCGCCCAAGCAGCTGGGACCACAGGTGCCGCCACTGCGCCCGGCCCCGTCCTCCCCTTTGAACCCCAGGCGTTGCCGCGAACTTGCACAAAGCCCAGAGCCACAGTGACCCGACTGCTCAAACAGCTGCTGGGGGAGCAACCTCAGGACAGTCTGTGAGGTCCCCAGCATGACCAGGGGCGGGTCGTCAGGTGGGGACGTGGCCTCTCACTCTCCATGATGGAGCCACAGACGGCTTGGTACCCAGGACCCCTCCTTTGAGCTTTTTGTCTCCTTTGCTGTATTTTAACCCCAGGGCTTTCCTCTGCACCGCCAGCCCCCCCAACACAAAAGAACAAAAACTCAAGACCAAGTCACAGTAGAGACTGTGCCCCCAAGAAGGGATGTGGCCTGGGTGGGCACAGGAGGGTCCACGTGCCCACAGAGACCCTGCAAGGCTGAGGGCCCCGTGTGAGCTGGGGGCTGTGCCGGGACCCCTGGGGAGGCCACAAGGGGCAGCTGAGGGGGCCACAGGAGCCCCTCGGCCAGGGCCATGGCTGGGCCTCATCCGCTGAGACAAAGGCTCCGGAAGGCAGCAGGCGGGAAGGGTGCAGGCCCCGTGGGAACCCATCTCGGAGCCGCTTGGAGGGGCTGCAGGAGATCAGCTAGTCCATGCCCTCGGGAACCATGGCTTGAGCTCAGCGGGGCCCAGACGCCGGGTCTCAGGGTGGCCACGGGCCAGGGCAGAGGTCAGTGCCTGTCCTCGCCGTGGTGAGTGGACACTGGGCCAGGCAGCTGCGCAGAGCTGCCTCTAGCACGCGGGGCCCTCTCGGGGCAGGGACCCAGAGAAACTGAAGGAAAGACCACACACGGACCCTCCTCAGAAAGAACCAAGGCCCTGCCCGCCAGGCAGCCGCACAGAACCTCCGTCCGACAGGACCAAGACCTTTCCTGGACCCTTACTGTGGTTTCGCTGAAGAAAGACGTAGCGACCCATATCGCTACAACTTTTCAGGGCCTAATAGCGTCGAAAACAAGATACAATTCTCTTTGAACAGGAAACACGCAGGCATACATCCTTCCAAGCCGCCCTCCACGGCTGGAGGAAACCAAGCCCCAAGCCCAGCTCCACGGCTCCGGGCGGACGTGGGCCTGCCCCCGGCCGAGACCTTCCGGGGCCCTGCCGGGCTCTTCCTCTTCCACTGACCCCGCACAGGGCCACGCAGGGGAGTCGAGGAAGCCGGAGCTCAGGGCCCAGCCAGCTCCCAGGTCTGCACCAGGACACAGCCCAGGCTGGGGTTCGAGGTGCGCAGTGTGGCCTTCCACCTGCGGCCAGCTGGGTGGACACGCTGGCAGGGCACACAGGCACCCTCAGCCCGGCCAGGGCTCAGCCGCCCTCCAGCTTCAGGGTCGACCTCTAGGAGGGCCCTGAGTGCCCCCAACCAAATGAGCGCCATGGAGCCAGAAAAGCAGAAACAGAACCTTCCAGCACTGTCTGCCTGACCCCGACGGCGAGCTGGAGGGCCTGACAGAGTCACGTGGGACTCAAACCAGAACTGAGCGCGGAGCCCCGTGAGTGGTGGGCGGGAGGCCCGGGCTGGGGGGCTCTGCTCGCCCCACAGACCAACACGACCTGGAACCCCCCCTCGCCCACTGGGCTTGCCCCTCACCCCTCACCTCCAGGTGGGTCTACAGGAAGGTGGGCCTGCGTGGGCACTGCGCCCCAGGAAAGCCCATGCACCCCAGCTCCCACCCCACGGCCGAGCACCGACATTCCTAAAGTCCCAAAGGCAACACCGTCCACACCTCCCTTTCCCGCGGCACAAGCCCGATCTCAGCCTTGGGCGCCTCCAACACCTCCCCTCAAACAGCTGCAAACCCGAGTCCGCCCACGGCCCTGCACCCCGCACCGTGGCAGGGGAGAGCTCAGACCTCTGTTGGGCCGTCGGGGGCTCTGATGCCTGGTGCGGCCTGGGAGGCCCTGGCGGCCCTGGCCTCATGCCGGCTGCTAACTGGTTCACCTGGCCCACCCGGGACGGCCTCCCCCTGCTGCTCTGGGCAGATCCGCCTCCCTGTTTCAGGCCACCTTTTCCCTCTGTCATTTCCTTGCCAAGCAGATTCTTTTGTTCAACACCTGTTACCTGCAACTACCTATTGGGTGCGGAGCTCAGGCTGGTCGTGTGGGCACAAACATATCAACAGATGCAAAGAGCAGGGTCCCCACCCTGACCCCAGCGTGGCCAGGAGTTGGGGGGCTCCAAGCAGAGGAAGATGCACTTGCCGAGGCCTGGCTGCAGTGAGGAGGCCCGCAGGTGGGCAGGGCACACCCCGGGGCCTCGGGCGGGGGCGGCATGGCTGCCCGCTCTGCACCCAGGCCCAGTCGGAGCAGGGTGGGGCCCTGTGCTGATGGGGATGGGGGGCTCTCCCTGCTCTGCTGCCTCCCCCCGCAGGGCAGACCCCGCGTCTGGGGTGCCGGGCGTTCTGCGTCCCCCACCAGTGACCGCCTGCCCAGACACCTCGGCCAAACACCGACCTCGGGCCGACGCCACGCTGACCGCGCCCCGGCCTGCCCGCCGCACTCACCAGCGTGTGCCGCTTCATGTGCTCCCGCCGCGTGAACTTCTTCCCGCAGATCTCGCAGGGGTAGGGCCGCTCCCCCGTGTGCGAGCGCATGTGCCGCTTCAGGATGCACTGGTGCATGGCGGAGAAGCTGCAGTACGGGCACTTGAACTTCTTCCTGATCACCGTGAACTCGTTCACTGCAAGACAGGGACCCGCGGG
Organism: Lepilemur ruficaudatus; assembly: GCA_963574885.1. Classification (NCBI taxonomy): domain Eukaryota; kingdom Metazoa; phylum Chordata; class Mammalia; order Primates; family Lepilemuridae; genus Lepilemur; species Lepilemur ruficaudatus. Next base: position 8,248 of record CAUYRT010043394.1, on the reverse strand, counting down.
GCGTCAGCGTGCCCGGGACATGCCCACACCTGCTAACTGCCCACGGACCTCGGGCCATGCCCGCGGTGTCCTCCCAGCCCCCCACCCTCTGCAGGGACTGTCAACCGTGTTGCGTGGGGGGCGCCAGCGAGGCCAAGCCGGGGAGCTCGATGCCTGGCTCTCGGAGGCGCCCCTACAAAGCCCGAGACCGAGCCCCGACTCAGGCAGGCAGCAAGAGGTGGGCGTGATGATCTTGCGTGTTGTCTCCTCCCCGCCAGCCCTCCCTTCAAGCCCACGGACCCCCACCGCACGTCCACGCGTGGCTGGCCCCAGGCACGGAGTCGGAGCTGAGTCCGAGGCACCAAGGGAGGCAGGCGAGAAACCGAACGCCACAGAGGGACGGGGCCCTAAAGAGTGCGGAGGCAACGGGAGGAGTGGAGGTGACGTGAAGCCCTGGGTCTCAGCCAGCTTCTGTCCCCCGAGCCTGGGCCCCTCCCCACCACCCAACTCCGTGACGTGTGTGCCCGGGGAGCCTTGCAAACCCAGGCCCCCTCGCCCCCGGTGCTGCTCTGCTGCTCGGGTCCCAGACACGGCGATTCCTGTGCCACCCGCAGAGCCCAGGGCAGCAATGCCCAGGGCCTGGTGACACCAGTGGGACCCCCGTGAAACCCACCGCGAGTCCGTCCACGCTCACGTGGGGACAGCGCCTCGCTCTGGAATCACAAGGCGCACGCCGCCGTACGGAACAGCTTCCACTTAACATACTGTGACCACCGTTCTATGCCACGGTTTTCAACCACACAGCTTTTGAATGTTTGCATAGACCGAAGTTTATTAAACAGGTCCTACTGCTGAGCACTCAAGCCGTTTCCGTCTTCACCCCGTAAATAAGGCTGCAGTGCGGCCCACCCGCCAGGTGACTCCGCATCCGTCCTCCACCGTCCCGAGGTGAAGCTGAGAAGTGGCGCACGCGACCGGTCCCCAGCCCCTGCGCAGGGTCTGCCACAGCCGTGGGCGCCAGCAGACGGGCACACGCCACCAAGGCCCTCCCAACGGCAGGTCCAACTGAGGCAGCACGGCGCCTGCAGGAACGCCGCTTGGTTCGACCAGAGCCTGTCGGCAGCCACAGGGGCACCAGCCTGCAGGGCAGCAGCGACCAGCCGGGTCGCCCGGCCGCTCCCGAGGAGGAAACCTAAGGTCTTCCTCGCCCTTCCTCAGACAGCCACTCTCTGCCCTGACTCGGGTCTGCGCAGACCGGGCAGCAAGCGCATCGTCCTCTTCCCGCCGCACCCCGCAGCCCGAAGGCGCGCTTACTGAGCCGGGTTGTCCCTGGTTTTCACATTTCCACACCCAACGGAGCAAATGCTCTGCACGTACTAAGAGGGAAAGGAGAATAAGGAAGTGAGTCTTTAGATTATTTTACTTAAAACAACTTCTTTGAGAGCATTTTCACTCATGGTTTCCATTCTGCTTCTACAACCATGAACATCAAAGTTCGAATCATCATATATTCAGCCGTCTCTGTTTAATGATCCCAACCTGCGTGCTGAATGCTTATCTGTACAGAAACCCTGTATTTATTTCCTGGAGAAACGCTTCACAGGGGACAGAGCGCGGCGCACTGTCATTGCTGGGAACCGGACCCAAATATGCCGACGCCGGGGCAGAGACGCGGCTGCAGGTCCACCGACGCACACGCTCTGAGGCCGCCCTGCAAGGACACATCCCGCACTGTCTTAACGTGGTACTGCTCTGTCGCTGCCAGGACAAAGTGCCACGAGCCGGGCGGCTCAGAACTGTGTGAATTCATTCTCTCGCAGTCCTGGAGGTCCCGGGTCTGAGGGCAGGGAGGGCGTTGCGGGGCTGTGCTCGCTCCCACGGCTCTGGGCGCCTTTCTGCCTCTTCCGGTTTCTGGGGGACCCAGGGTCCCGGCTTGTGTCCGTGTCACTCCATTCTCTGTCTGTCTCCACGGGGCCTTCCCCTCTGTGTGTCTGTCTTTTCCTCTTCTGTCTCTTACAAGGACATTTGTCACTGGGTTCAGGGCACGCCTGGAGAAGCCAGGAGGGCCTCACCGAGATCCTTCATTTGGACACATCTGCAAAGACCCCTTTTCCAGGTAGGGTCTCATTCACAGGCTCCAGGATCAGGGCATGGACATATGTTTTTGGGGGAACTGGGGGTCACCATTCAACTCACGACATTTAATTAATAGTACCGCGATTGCAGAGGGAAGTTTTCATTGGCCACTACTATTAAAATACTTTCTTACTAGAAACATCTCCTATAAATTGTGATTTACAGTCCACATATCTTAGAAAATTTTTCGACATCATTCTCATAAACACTAATAAACCCCTAGAAATCCGTGTGGTTAAAGAGTAATTAAATGAAAAAGCATAAAGATCACCAAATTGAAACAGGTGCTCTCCGCCAATCTGTCCTAAAACATAAACCCTTTTGCCAGGAATCGGGTGTTCTCAGGAGGAATGAGGCAAGCTCCCGAATGAAGAACCTAGAAGCAGAGTTACAAGGCTGGCATCGGAGTATCGAAAACGCGAAGCTTAGTGCGATTTGGCTACAATTCCGCAGAACCGTAGCTACGAAAACAATCGTATCTATGAAAACACCGCCAGCAGTTCCCACGCGACCCAGGAGCGCCTCGAGCCCAGGAAGAGCGGGATCTCCGCCCCTCCCTGCACCCCAGCTGCACTCGGCCTCTCAGGCCGCCAAGTGCGGCCCAGCCTCGGTCCCCTCACAGTGAGCTCCTGGCCGCGGGAGAACCAGCCGACACAAACAGCCGCAGCACGAGTGAGAACTCCAGAACCTTCTCGTGACAGCGTCGGACTGCGAGAAACCACCCTTAAACCAGACGGATGGGGCGGGAGCCGCTGTCTCCAGAGTCCTCAGTCATGGAAACATCCTGGATGTTCCATTGGTCCAAATGTAATTCTCGAAAGATTATTCCAGAAATGGATCCAAACACGAACCATACTTTGTTTTTTCCATTTACAAATTTATTAGGCTGTCATTTATGTTGTGTTAGAATATGGTGAAATTCTCACGTGTCCAAATTATTTTCCAAAAGGTTTTTAATTTTACAGAAAGTGCAAGTATCTTAAACAGATAGCCCCATGGACGTTTACCTACGTACACACCTGCACACTATCGCTTAGATCAAGATACTGCACATCCGTCGCACGCCTGAGAGAACCTTTGACCCTCTCCTGGTCAACAACCCCTCAAGGGCAAGGACTGCTCTGTCCTTGGTCACCACACGTGTGTTTTGCGGTCCTGGGGCTTCGTCTGTGTGGGATGTGTGCTCACGTGTGGCTTCATCCACTCAGCCTCGCCCACGCTGCTGCCTGCAGCCGTGCTGGTCCCTGCCCACCACCACACAGCACACGTGGCACATGGAGCCACGACGTGCCCACGACCCCAGTGTGGACCTACTGGACGGCGGTGACTGGACGGCTTGCACGTGTCTCTCCACGGACACCCAGGGCCATTTCTGACGCACATCATGCAAGAGATGGGTTTCTGGATCACAGGAAGGCACTCACATGTTTGGCTTTAGCAGATCCTGCCCAGCGGCTTTCTAGGGCTTACGATTCAGCTCCAGTCAATTTTTGTGCTTGGTGAGAGGCAGGGGCCAAGATTCACCGTCTTCTCTGTGGAGCCACCTCCCCACGGAAGTGCAGAGGGGGCCTCGGTGCGTCTCGGTGGCACAGGCACCCCATGTCCCCGTCACGCAGCTCCACGAGCATCGGCGTCTGTCCGTCCCCCGCCTTCTGCGTCCTCTTCGAGGTCAGCGCAACCGTCTGTGTGAGCCGAGGCTTCTGCCTCCTGTGTGTGATGCTGACGTTTGTGACCCTGGTGGCCCTGGAGGACGTCGTCTGTAACACTCTTATCTTCCCAGCATCTGCAGACTCCGTAGCAACAACCTCTTCTGTAACTGCTTTTGGCAGTGAGTACTTTCCCCTCTTTTTATCCGTCACCTTTCACAGGGGTTTCCGGATCTTTCCAACACTCAACTTTCGGCGCTGTCCATCTGTGTGTGCTTTTCTATTTCATCGGCATCGTCTCTTCGTTCCCCGCCTTCTACTGTCTCCAGCTTGAATTTGCTGTTCTTTTTCTCACTTCCTGACAGAGAAGCTTAGAACCTTTCATCTTTCCTAATCAGTGCAATTAGAGCTATAAATGTCCTTTAAATACTGCTTTAAACGTGGCCTAAAAGTTTTGACATGGTGCGTTTTCATTATCATTCAGTTAAAATTATCCCGTTGTTTTCACTGTGACTTATTTGCCTTGCGGATTATGTGAAAGCCGCTCCATTGACAAGCATTCGGGGATGTTCTATCGTCTTCCTGTTACTGATCCCGATTTCAGCTTGTGTGGTCGCGAGATCACGCCCTGCGCGCGCTCCCAGACCTTTGGTATCTGCTGGGCCTGTGTCACGGCCCGGCTGGTCTGTCCGGTAGACGTTTCCCATCCATCCGGAACATTCTGCGCTCGTTTGGCACGGTGTTAAAATCGGGCTAACTGTGCTGCCACAGGCCGGCATCTCTGTGGACGCAGCCGCAAGGCTCTTCAACAAGACAGTGGCAAGTAGAATCTAACGTTACAGAAAAGAAAAACGGCCCCTGGCCAGAGGGGCTCATTCCGGGCATTCAAGGTTAACGTAACGTTTGGAAACTCTGCTCCAACCTTCTCCGCCCTCCTGAGATTGTGTCTGCTGCTCCACCGGTTACCGAGAGAAGAGTGTTCGAAACCCCAGTCACAGCCAAGGACCGTCACCACTGGGGTTCTGACAAATTTTGCTCCGTGCATTTTAAAGCTGAGCTGTTGGGAGCACACGCGTGTGGGAGTGTCACAGTCACCACGGAGCTGGCGCTTGTGTCACCGCACGATTCCCTCCTGAGTGACGCTTCTCCAAGTTTACTCGGGTGCTAACCTCACTCTACGGACATTCTCCGGGTCAGTGTCTGCTTGGTTTATCTTTTCATTTTAAGCTTTTCTGTGTCCTTATCCATAAAGTATGTCACCTGTAAACAAACTGTCTTTAATACCACGCTGATCGTCCTTGTTACTGGAGTGTCCGGTCCCGTGTACCAGCGCAGCTGCGTCGACGCGGCTGGTCAAGTTCACCGTCTGCGATTTGCCTCCGACCGTCCTCTCGTTGTTTGTGCCTTCTCCCTCCTTTGTCGCCTGCTTTCGAATTTATCGAGTATTTCCCCATTTTTTTCAGTAAGTGTTGGAGTCACACATCATTTTCCTATTCTCGTCTCTGTCCATGTGACCACGCAGAGCCCGCGAGCCACACAACAGCCGCACGCTTACCCACCTGGCGAGCTATCACGGTCTCACGTTTTACTTCTGTTTATGTTACAAACCCACAAAAATTGTAACAGTGGCTTTAAGCCACCAGGATTCTTCTATATTTGCTCCCACGGTCACCCTTCCGGTGCTTTGTATTCCTTCAGTTTTGTGCCTCCATCTGGGATACTTTTTTGTTAGCTTAAAGAACAACTTCTAGTAATTCTTGTCACCTGGCAATGACTTTTCTTGGTTTTGCTTGTATGACAATTTGCTTTATATAGCCTTAAATTATGAAGAGTATTCTTGCCAGGTATGGAATTCCAGGTTAGAGCCAGGCGCAGGGGCTCACGCCTGCAATCCCAGCACTTTGGGAGGCTGAGGAGGCGGGAGGATGGCTTGAGGCCAGGAGTTTGAGACCAGCCTGGGCAACACAGCAAGACCCCATCTCTACAAAACATCGAAAAATTAGCCAGCATGGTGGCACATGCCTGTAGTCCCAGCTATTAGGGAGGCTGAGGTAGGAGAATCACTTGAGCCCCCGAGTTCGAGACTGCAGTAAGCTGTGATGATGACACGCACCGCAGCTCTCCAGCCTGGGCGACAGGGAGACCCCATCTCAAAAAAAAAATAAAAGAACCCCAGTTGGCAACTTTTCCTTACAGCACGACGATGCCGCTCACCGTCTTCCAGCTCCCGCTGTGTCTGTGGCAATTCGGTCACCAGTTCGTCCGTCTCGGGGCTGCTCCTCCGAATATAAAGTGTTTTTCCTCTGCCTGCTTTTAATGTTTTTCTCTGTCGTTTTCGACAGTTTGACTGGTTTTTTCCTTTTCTGTCATTGTTACTTTTCAACGGTCCACCTAGGTTTGGAAGCTTGGCCACCGTGTGCCCAGGCCTTCCTCCTGCTCCAGTGGCCGTGATGCTGTGCCCGGCGGTCACCCTGCCCTGGCTCGCCGTGTGCCCGGCTCAGCGGGCTGACGTCTCCCGTCAGTTTTGACTCCGGTTCTCAGCTACGGTCTCTCCGGATGTTGCTTCTATTCCGACTTCTCTCCGTTCTCTCCTGGAACTCCAACCACGCTACATTTCACCACATTCCGGCGTCTCTCTGCCCTTTTCCCCATTTTCTTCCCATCTGAGCTTCGCCGGGGGTGTTTTCCGTGGACCCATCTTCCAGCTCACTGACCCCACCCTCTGCTGCGTCCGGACTATTGAACTAGCCAAAGAATTCTTAATTTCAGAAATGGTGTTTTCAGTTGATTCTTCTTTCTGCTTGATTCTTTTGCATACATTCCAATTCTCTTAAAAGTCTCCACCTTTTAATCGACCATGTCCATCATTTCCTCCATTTTCTTGACTACGTTAGTTACAGATGACATCTTCCAGTCCCTGATAACTGCAACACCTGTCTGCTTTTCCTGGTTGGTTGCAGTCCTTTGGGCTGTCACTCAGCACACACTGTGGCTTCCTATTAGACGCTAGACAGGACGAGTGACGAAGGAGACGCACTGCAGACGTCAGAGACGGTTTCGGTTGTGTGGTGTCAGGGCTGCTGTTTGCTTTTGTCTCTGGAAAGCAGACAGATTCTGGAGAAAGACCTTGATCCTGTGGGGGCTTCACTGTAACTTCCAGGGCTGGTAAGATTCAGTTTAACTCCTGGAGAGCGAGTCTAACTTCAGGTGTGGCCCCTCTGGGGTCTCACCTGAAGCCCAGGTGTTTCCTGAGTCTCCACCTCACCTGCGCCTGGCCTCCACCTGTGTCCCAGCATGAAGTCCTGCAGAGACCCTGCTGCTGAGACCTCAGCCACCTACCGGTGCTGTTTCTGCTGGGATTCTTGGGGTGTTGCCCATGTGTGGGTGTGTATGTGTGTGTGCACATGTATGTGCATGTGTGTGTGTGTGTCTCAGGGGTTGAGGGTGTGTGTGCAGATCTGAGGGCTCCTTCTCTCTGGTTTCTTGCTTTTGTGGATTTTGTCCTTCAAGTCCTGGCTACTTTGGCTGCCCTGCTGGACAACCTCCGCATCCATGGCACGAGAACACGGCTGCCCTCTGCTTGCGCGCTGTTTCCTGCTCCGAGGCTGGGAAAATAGGCTGCGGACACGTCGAGGTGAGGCCAGCTTGTCTGTTTCCTTCTCCAAAGGGCTGCAGCCTCCGAGTGCCGCCTGCACTGGCTGCCTCCGGGACTCGCGAGTGTGAGCTTTCTGTTTTGTTTCTGTTCTGTCAGTTCTTCAATTGGTTTTCGGTACAAGCTCGTCATGGCCGAAACTGGACATTTAAAGAGTTTTCTTCAAGAAAGGTTTCTTTAAAACAAATAATGCTTTTTCCTTAGCACCTGACAAACTGACAGTGATCAAGACGGCACTATGTATTTCAAATGCAGTCTGCATTAGTAAAGCAATAGCCCCCAGTGAGTGGAAGTCTTAATTTCTATGAACACAGACAGACACACACTGACCAAAGCCCAAGTTCGTGAGGACACCCATTCCCGTCTTGTGAAAACGGCAAATACGCCAAGAAACCTAAAACGAATTTGTAGACCTGGAGCAAGTTTTGTGGCAATAAATAGACCTAAACAAAGAGCCAACCTTTTATAACTAAAATTCTGTGTTCAGGAAAAATTAATGTTATAATATTGATAAATGTTTTTTAAAAACTTCTCTGGGCCGGGCACGGTGGCTGGAATCCTAGCACTCTTGGGAGGCCGAGGCAGGCAGATCGCTCAAGGTCAGGAGTTTGAAACCAGCCTGAGCAAGAGCGAGACCCCATCTCTACTCAAAATAGAAATTAATTGGCCAACTAAAAATATACATAGAAAAAATTAGCCGGGCATGGTGGCACATGCCTGTAGTCCCAGCTACTCGGGAGGCTGAGGCAGGAGGATCGCTTGAGCCCAGGAGTTTGAGGTTGCTGTGAGCTAGGCTGAAGCCACGGCACTCTAGCCCGGGCAACAGAGTGAGACT
>CAUYRT010043392.1:0-18909 GCA_963574885.1 Lepilemur ruficaudatus | reverse complement strand
CACAGCAACCTCAAACTCCTGGGCTCAAGCGATCCTTCTGCCTCAGCCTCCCGAGTAGCTGGGACTACAGGCATGCGCCACCGTGCCCAGCTAATTTTTTCTATATATTTTTAGTTGGCCAATTAATTTCTTTCTATTTTTTTTTAAGTAGAGACAGGGTCTCGCTCTTGCTCAGGCTGGTTTCGAACTCCTGACCTTGAGGGATCTGCCCGCCTCGGCCTCCCACAGTGCTAGGATTACAGGCGTGAGCCACCGCGCCCGGCCTCTGTGCATATATTCTTTACATCCTAATCTTTCCTCATGAGGTTTGCTTCTTGACCACTTTATTGTGGTTTTTGTTTTGATTATCATCCAGGCACAGGCATAGGAAAGCGTGAGAGTGAGGCAGGGCCCACACACCACTGACTGACAAAGGAGCTTACACAAAAAGCAGATGCCATCTTTTACGAACTTCTTTACATGCCTTCCACTCTTGCTTTTACTTGGCTTCTTTCAATATATTTTTGTCATATTTCTAACAAGTGTCACATAACATTTATCTTAAGGAATTCAGTTCCAAGAGCACCAGTTATTTATTTAAGAAGCACTCACATAGTAGTGCCATCTATACCAGACATTGATTATTTTATAAATATTAGTGTATTTAATTCTCATAATGACCTTATGAAATAAGGATATTTCGTAGACAAGGAAATTGGAGCACAGATATATTAAGTAATTTGTTCAATATTAAACTAGTAAGGAATAGAAATGGGATTTGTACACAGGTAATCTTGGCTTCACAATCCATATGTTTAACCACTGCATGGCAGCAGGTGTGAGATGAGTATCTGCCACCCGTACCTGCCCCCACCCCACTTATGCAACCAGGCTGTTTTTATTTCTCCTTTTTGTCTTACAGTCATTTCCAGAGTTGTCTCAGAGACCCTCCCACATGACTAAGCCCTAAAGATAAATATATGGCAGTCCCCATCTCCAAAATCCCATCTATGCTAGTCTTTAGGGAAGAATCCAGGCAGTGTTGATCTTTGGAGACTTTGAATATTTTAAGAGGCATGGTTAATGCCTAGATATTCCTTTCACTCATTTTCTTTTCTAGTCAGTTAACATTTATAGGATGTCCGAAGCAGTAATAAACATCAACCCCCTTTGGCATGTCAGTGCATTGTGCAAACACATTGGGCATCTGCTGGCATTGTGTAGAGTCCTGCCATCAGTACTTAGACTGCTCATCTCTCAAAAGCTGGAAAAAAATGTGAAAGTGATTGAAAGGCACTAGTTTACATTGGAGTTGAAGCATTCAGTCTTTGTTGTTGATCCAAGAAGGACTATGCATTGTCCATTTTTTTATATGCTGTTAAATTGTTCTATTCAAGTGGATTCTTTTTCTTTTTTTTTTTTTTTTTTGAGACAGTGTCTCACTCTGCTGCCCGGGCTAGAGTGAGTGCCATGGTGTCAGCCTAGCTCACAGCAACCTCAAACTCCTGGGCTCAAGCGATCCTACTGCCTCGGTCTCCCTAGTAGCTGGGACTACAGGCATGTGCCACCATGCCCGGCTAATTTTTTCTATATATTTTTAGTTGGCCAATTAATTTCTTTCTATTTTTTTAGTACAGACGGGGTCTCGCTCTTGCTCAGGCTGGTTTTGAACTCCTGACCTTGAGCGATCCGCCCGCCTGGGCCTCCCAGAGTGCTAGGATTATAGGCGCGAGCTACCGTGCCTGGCCTCCAGTGGATTCTTAATGCCATTGTAGTTAACTTTAAAATTAAGCTTCTAACAATAATGGTTTTATCTGATAACTTTATCAGCAATTACCCTTTCTTTACTATAGAATCTCATTCTAGCTGGTGGGGAAGGAGAAGGAAGAAGGGGGAGAAGGGAAAGAGGAACAGCTGTCCAGGGTATCATAGTATAAGGAGCATTTTAAATAAGGGTAAACTGAGACAAACTGAAGCTGCTAAGGCTCACACAATCCATACAACAATATCACCACCTCCCCTGCCCTCCCCTTCCCTCTACTTAGGTCATTTACATTATTCCTACAATTAGCAACGTTTGAAAATGAACTGTATGCAGGATAATGTAATTGCATCAAAGTTAAATGTTTTGAATTTGATAATTGTACCATTGTAATATAAGAGTCTGTACTTGGGCAGGGCGAGGTGGCTCATGCCTATAATCCTAGCACTCTGGGAGGCCGACACAGGAGATCGCTTAAGATCAGGAGTCTGAGACCAGCCTGAGCAAGAGTGAGACCCTGTCTCTACTAAAAATAGAAAAATATTAGCTGGTCATGGTGGCATGGGCCTGTAGTCCCAGCTACTCAGGAGGCTGAGGCAGAAGGATCACTGAGCCCAGGAGTTTGAGGTTGCAGTGAGCTATGATGCCACTGCTCTCTAGCCCAGGCAAGAGCACAACACTGTCTCCAAAAAAAAAAAAAAAGATTCTGTACTTGTTCTTTGGAAATGCACACTGAAATATTTAGGGGTGAAGAGTCATGATTTTTGCAACTTATTTTCAAATGGTTCAGTAGGGAAAACAAAAAAGCAATAATTAATTTTTTAGCAAAAAGCTTTTTTTTAATCTGAAAGTAAATAAAAGCATCAGTTTTCTATCTTCAGCTGAAGTGACTGGCTGTAGCAACAAGTCACATTTCCTTGCCCCAGGGCCATTCAGCTGGAAACTGACAGGGCTGGTACAGAAACCTGTAGTTAATGCTTCTAATTCTATTGCTTTAAATGGAATGCTGTAAAGAGGATGTGATAGCATCTAAGCTTAAGAAGTTTCTTCTCCTTTGCAACCAATGGAAAATAAATTCTAAAAATTAGATGAAAATATTATTGGGATATTTCTCTTTAAACTCAAATTTTGTTGACAAAATAACTCAGATGAAGGCTTTGCTAAATGTCTCCAGCAAATGAAGGAAATATAATTTCCTCTTTAAGCTAATTCACAATGCATTTCACTGCTCTTGAGTATACATGAGATGTCAGATGTTGCCAGACATGAACTGTCAAAACATGGTGTGTCTGCTTTAGTGAACTCAGTAAGTCAAAATTTATTTGTTTAATCTTTCTTTTTTCTTTTAAGAAATGCTATTACATTCACCCTTGCATAAAATTCACAGGCTATTGTTTGAACAACATCCAATAGGGTACATCGGTAATCTCAGAAGTGGATAGACAGAGCATATATTTAATTTGGGAATGTTTTCCAAATACAGTATTATTTGAAAACCTAATTGGACACATTACAAATGTATATCACCTTAATTCTTTGTAGAAAACCTTGGGAGTCAGAAAAAGCTACAGACTTATACGATGCTTTTGGCAGCAGACAAAAAGCATGAAATATGTCAGCCAATGCTCAGACACATACTGTTTAGTCCACAATTTGATAATAACTTGGTGTTCATTAAACTGTTTTCTGAGTTTGCTTTTGCTTTAAATGGGAGCTCAGTATTCTTTCTCTTTGAACATATTAATGCATGGCTCTCAGATGTACAAATTGAATCATTTTCCGTGAGGTTGTTAAAAAAAGAAAATTGAGAACAGGAGAAAAGGAAACAACTTGGAAGAGTTCTCCTGTTATTCTTGGGCCTCCATGAGTAGCCAAGTACTGGATGGTCCAGAAACTTCAAGACAGCTGGTAACTACACTGGACATTGGAGAGTTTGTCACACTTGTGGTATGTTAATTGAATTCCCTTGACAGTGAGCAGCAAACCTGATAAGTGACTAAACAGAACTGAAGAATGGACTCCTTCAAATCAATTACCATCTCAATGTTGGTGAGCAGGAACACATCTTGCGCGTCTGTGGGGCAGACCGCAGGGTGGACTGACAGCAACAAATGGGAACTGGAGCCAGTACTAATAGCTCCTAGGGTAACTGACCTCTACTACCCCACATGAAAGCCAAACAAGAGGCAAACAAGAGCTGAAAGAATGAGATAGTAAATCACAGAGGTGGATTATGCAGCACCGATACAGGAGGCTTCCAAATGTTTGATTAATGTTGGGTAGTAGATTAAAGTGAGAGATAGCAAAGTAGAAGGGCAGTCATGAAGTCTGTCTGGCATGGACCTATGAAGGCCAACATCTGCTTGCTTTAATTCCACTGTTGTGGGGGAAAGTGGAAGAAAGAAAATGATCATGTTTTCTCTTTTCCCTCCCTCTTGATAATTGATCATTGGAAAGTTTTCTTTGGCTGGCTGTTTCCTATGTGAATTACTTATCACCACCCCTTGACGTCACCTCCAAAAAAATAAGAAAGAAAAAAAAGAGATTGTGTTGTGACCCCTGTTTCATTGCAATATGATTCCACCTGCGAGAAAGGAAAACCATGTAACAAAGCCCAGATGCTATTAATAGGACAATTAAACATCCTAAATAATGTCTAGAATAATGTTTAAAAACTTTAAGGCTGTGCTTTAAAATGACAAAAGTCAGGAAACTGAAAGTTAGGCTGACTTTCTTTCCTCCTCTGGTGTTTGGCAAATAAAAAAGAACAAATGAAATAAAATGAAAAGGCGAAAGAGAAAAAGAAAAGCAGAAAAATACCAAGCAGACAATGGGAAACTTTTATTTCTTAGTCATTTTCTGCTACTTAATTTTGTCTACTGCATGTCACAGGTTATTTTCTTCCTGGACATTCTTCCTATTTGCACACTGCTGAATGATACTTCTGTATGCGTGGTGCACATGCTATTTCTCAAGGACTCGAAACTGATCAAGAAATGAATAACAATGAGTTAAATCATACTTGTGGTTGTATGTTATGTTGAACATAAAATAAAGTTACTGGCAAATTTAAAGTCACTTATATTTTTCCTTAAAATGGAAAAGACAAGGTGATTTTGTTGAAGAAACAAAAGGATAGGCCATTGGCAGAGGATGAAAAAGTACCAGAGAGGCAAAGGCAGCGAGCAGAAGAACTTGACTACTATGAGAGTTCAAATCTAGGTCCCTTACAGTTAATTTGGTTGAAAGGAAAAAACATAAGCCAGGAGATGTGGGTCTAGTATGCTCTGTTGCTCACTGAAGTTGTGATCTTGGATAAGTCACTAAACCTTTTGCAAAGGGCCTCAGTTTCCTCATATATAAAGTAGGGATTATAATGTGTCTACCTCAATTGTGTCAAATCAAAAAAAGATATTTACAAACTCTTTATTGAAAACTTAAATACATATAAACATTAGAGGTATGCTTATGATTATGATTTTTTTTTACCACACTGATAAAGCTCCCTTTATGCAGGCAGGAAGCTAAAACTTGCTTTGCACTGGACCCAACAGAAGCTAGAATAAAACAGCTAATGTTATTTACGCATTTGCAATGTGCCAAGAATGGCACTAAGCCCTTTGTGTGCATCAAATCATTTAATCATTACAACTTTCAAAACTAGAAATACTGTTATCCCCATTTTACAGATAAGGAAATAGGCTCAGTGATTTTCCCAAAGTCATACAGCTAGGAAGTGGCAAAGGTGTGACGTGAACCTAGAGCCTGTCTCAGTTACCCTAAATTTGCTGCTTCCAAGTTGAAATGGAGAACCTAGGTTAGATCAGGTTTCCTGAATAGGGTGCACTATATCAGAGTTGGCTTAAGGAAACTGGTTCCCATTCTGGAATTCCTCTTTCAAGCATTCCTATTAGTATTAATGATTGTGATAAACTCATTCATGCTAAGGTACTATTCCTTCCATGAGTCTAAAGAGGGCAACGCTTAACACATAGAATGAAGTAATAGCAGTGGTATTAAAGACCTTGTATCACTTGAAAGAAGTAGAAGGATTTTGTAGCCTCCTTCAAATCACACCTTATGGATAATTGCCTCCTTTGTCTATGTTTACAAATGTTCTTAGCTTTCTTGAACATTGAGAGCAGTGCTTCCTTAGCTTTCTAGGGTTCAACAAACACATCTAAATTTGAATTCTGCTCTGGCTCTTACTATAATAGCTGTATGGGCTTAGAAGATTAATTTTCTTGAGCTTTGAACTCCCCATCTGTAAAACAGAAAAAAATAAATTTTGCCTCACAGAGTTGTTCAGAGGGTTAAATGAGACAATGCATGTCCAAGTGCCTGTTTCATACTATTGCTCCATAAATAATAACAACAGCTCACAATTTTGTAGTATTTACTATATTTCAAACATTTTTATAAGCACTTACATTAACTAATATTAACATAATCATAATGACCCTGTGAAGTAGATGATATTATTATTCCCACTTTATACATGAGGAAACTGAATCACAGAGGGGTTGACGTGCCCACGGTCACACAACTGTGAAGTGGCATAGCCAGGATTCAAACAAGCATATTGGCTCTCTGATTGTTGTCTACCTCTAAGAATTTTCAAAAGAAGACAATTCCATAAAAGAAACAAAAGTTTTTGAGTGATGAAAGCATAGCTGGACTCTATGACTTCTGAAGCTAAAGATTTTTGAAAGAGCAGTAGGTAAGTTTGGGAATATTTGTTTAAAAATAACAACAACAATAACATTAATGATATCTAACACTAATTCAGCCTTTGCTGCATAATAGGTCCTATATTACCGCTCAGTAACCGTGGCCTATACGTATTAAATAAATATTAATATTTTCTATAGTTATTATAAAGCTCACAATCTAGTAGGAGGAATACAACATTTATAAAAATAACTAGAATGCAAAGTATAAAGTGATAAGAAACATTAAGAGAAAATGATCTTGGATCTCAGAAACAAGAAAAGACACTTTGGGGGTGGGGACTTCTATGGTGCTGACAGTCAAAGATGGTTTAAAGGGAAAGGCAGTTTATTTGAAAGAACTTGAAGAGAAGGTAAGGGTCGCAAAAGGCAGGACAGGAAGGGGAGGTGAATTCTGAGTAGAAGGCACAGAGACAGTGAAATGAACAGAATGTTTTGGGAGCAAGTAAGTGATTTTGGTTGTGAAGGGGGCTGTAGGAGATGAAGTCAAATTTGAGGAGTGGGAGATGTGAGTCAGGCTGATCATTCTGTGAAAAATGGGGAGTCATTGGAGACTTTTAAAAATGTTTTTGGTGTCAACAAATAGCTCAACTTAGGTAAAATTAACCTAGCAACAACTGTGGGCTGGATTAGAAGGCTAAAAGGAATCCCCAAATAATAACAAAGGCAGTAAAACTAGTTAGGTGGTTATTGCTGCAGTTAGTTGAAATTGACACACACAGAAAGAAAGGCTTTCTTTCTGTGTCAAGGGACCAATTCAAATATTTGTTCAAAATGCACTCACTAAATTTCCACTGGGGGCCAAGCACTTGAGTTGAGCAGAAACCCTCTCCTGAAGGGACTTAGTGAATTATAATTTAGTAATTGTAACTTAAAAATCTCTTTGAAGTACATTCTAGGAAAAAGTAGCCTTGAGAAACAGCAGAAGTTTACCTTTTTTTAGGAAACAATTTGAACTGTGCAAAGAGGGAAATAATCACTTCATAGATGTAGACAATAATCAAGCATGAAAATGCTCATAAATTCACAGCCGCAAGCTGTACTTAAATCCTGTATCCAGTAGATGGCGATTACAAGCTTTCTACACAGGCAAAAAGTAGCTTTCATCTTTTAGGATAAGGAAAGGAAGAGAAAGAGGGATAAGTGGGAAGGAAGGGAGGGGAGAATAGAAGACAAGTGAAGGGAAGAAGAAAACGGCAGTGAGGAGGAAGTGGGAAATGGCAGGGTTATAGAAGCTATGCTTGCAGTTCAAAAGTCTCCCTGAGACGTGTTTAGTTCGGAGCTGTCTTTCCAGCAGTTAAATTTGCAGCTAGCCCTGCTAGTGGGGAAGAAATTTTTATTGCTTTCTAGGCAAGAACTGAAGAAGAAAAGTTTTTGTTTCATAATGCCTCCAACTGGCTTTAGTAAAAAGAAGGCATAGCTGTGTTTGAAAGGTGCTACACAGCCCTTTTGACCCTGTGCAACAAGAAAAATCTGACTATTCTGCTCCCTAGGTGTCTCTTTCTTTCTAGTTCAGCTGAAAATCCTACCAGAGGAAGAGCAAAGTTGGAATGGAAAGTTCCTAATAAATTACTATAGTCTTTTACTAATGTCAGAAAAAAAGAAAGAAATTCTAGTCAAGCTGACCTTTTGAGATCCAAGTGGGGACTGTCTCCAAAGGGAGAATCCAGCATGAAAAAAAAAAAATCCAACTTGGATATTGGGCTGTGGTCCAGTTATAGGACTAAAGATTTACAAGGGAAGAAAGAAAAAGGTAGAAGACTATCCTGCCTCTTTCTTTGAGAATATGAATCCATTTTACTTAATTTGGGTGCAGTCAGAGTATCTTGAGGTACTCACTTGATCCATACTCCTGAAAAGAGATGGGAAGTTTAGAGGTTTAAAGTGGTCAAGGACAGTTTGCCCATATATCCTGAGTCTTAGCAACTGCAAATTCCCACAGGTCAAAAAGTTCAACATGGGTCTCACCAGGTTAAAATCAAGGGCTGTGTTCCCTTCTGGAGGCTTGGGATCCCACCGATGGTGGCTGCCCACCCCTGGAGAACTAGCATTGAGGGAAAGCGCTCAAGATTCACCTGTCAACACTGGCCCGGCTAGCTGAATCAAGTCCTGGACTATTTTTTGGCACCACACTCCCATGGGTTCACACCAGAGGCACAGAAAAAGGGGCTTTTCTCTGTTCTCCCCACCTCCAAGGGCGGAGCCTGCAGCACCTGGCAAGAAAGTCCCCTGGCTAGGGAAGGGGTGCTGCCCCAAAATGCAGCACACCACAGTGTCTCTGGGCTGTGGACCCCCAGAATGGCTGTGGCCCACCCCTGGAGAGCTATCACTGGAGGCAACCACTCAGGAGTTGGCAGATGCCAGTTCAGTGGGTTGAATCAATAGGCTGCCAGCTGTCCCCTTTGCATCACAGTGCCGCAGTTTCACATCTGCCTTGCAGAGGGTCTTGCTCTTTCTGTCCCGCACTGAGCTGACTGAATCATCTGTGGTTTCCAGGGACAGAGCCCCCTTTTCAGCGTTCACCTCCCTTGTTCTCATCCTGCTGACCACCAGAGGCGAGGTGCCTGTCTCCAAACTCCCTCACGCGGTCACAGAAGTAACCACTCATACCAATCCCTCCCGTGCCCAGTATGGTCCCAGCACAGAGCACTGGGGAGTTCAAAATGTTTCCTACTATTGTCTCTTCTCCACAGAGCCTGTCGCCCCACGCGACGACTTTGCAGTGACTTCAGGCGCATCACTGTCTGAGTGGGTGTGGAGGTGAGTGGAGAAGCCGGGTGTCCTCCTGTGGTCAGATCCCACTGCGCTGGCTGGCCAGGTGGGTGCAGCCGGCCCACGCTCTATTCCCTATCGTATATCTCTCACTCTCCAGTTTTTGCGATCATATGCCCCACTCATCGTTTTTTCTCGTGCTGCGTGTCCCATGCTGTTTCTCTGCAGATTCACAATGCTGTTCTTGGGTGGGGGGGAGTGATCCACTCACGTGTTGCCATCCTATTTCTTCACCTCCTTCTCTGGGAACAGCAAGCCAGGAGGTCACCACTAATCCACTATTTTTTTCTCCCATTTTAGGGTTATTAATTGGTCTAATTTCAATATTGTAGTGTCTCAGGGAGTAGGGAGTCCTGAGAAGAGGGAGAGACATGGGGGAATGGCCAGTCAGTGGAGCAGTCAGAACACACACATTTATTGAGTTTGTCATCTTATATGGGCATGGTTCATGGCACCCAAAAACAATTACAATAGTAACGTCAAATATCAGTAATTGCAAATTACCATAACATATAATAATAACGATAATAAGAGTTTGAAATATGGTGAGAATTACCAAAATGTGACACAGAGACATAAAGTGAGCACCTGCTATTGGAGAAAGTGTGCCAATAGACTTGCTGGACACAGGGTTGCCACAAAACTTCAATTTGTAAAAAATGCTATATGTGCCAAACACAGTAAAGCCAAGCAAAGTAAAGTTAGGTGTGTCTGTATTTACTTACAGCTCATATTAGAGCTAAGTTTGATGATAAAGTAAATGGAATACACAGCGTCCTCAGGAGAGTAAAGATAAGTTGTTTAGACCTCCACTTGTTAAGCGTAGCTTTATTTTTCCTGGATACCGTAGCATGCAGTTCTCAGAGTACAAGGTGAATGAGGCGAGGCCCTATGAAACCAGCCCTGGCTTCCCACAAGTATTGGTAAAAGAGAAATAATACAGAAAATATTTCTAGTCAATATTTTTTCTGCATCAAAGGGAATTATTTATTAAATAAAATTATTTTTAAAGGTATGTTATTCATTAAATAATTATATCTCATTTATGAAGAATAATCATTGAAAATCAGACATGGTGGTGCATACCTATAGTCCCAGCTACTTGGGAGGCTAAGGCAGGAGGATTGTTTGAGCCCAGGAGTTTGAAGCTGCAATGAGCTATGATCATGCACTTGAGCCTGGATGACAGAGCAAGATCTTGTCTGGCAAAAGAAAAAAAAAAGTAACTATTAGTTAATCACTTTTAAAAGTCAATATGAAATTAATATGATAATATTCTATTTTGTATAAATCTTTAAGCCTGGGTGCATTGGTACGTGCTTATAGTCCCAGCTACTTGGAAAGCTGAGGCGGGAGAATCCCTTGAGGCCAGTAGTTCAAGGCTGCAGTGTGTCATGATTGCACCTGTTAATACCCATTGGACTTTAGCCTGAGCAATATAGTGAGACCCCACCTCTAAATTAAAAAAAAAAATATTTAGAGTATACAGGCAGGTTCACATTATATTATTTTTTCCTTTCATTTGCACAGTAGTTAAAGAAGATGAAAAGGAATTTCTCCATTTTGCAAACGATGAAGAGTTTCAACGATTGCCTAATCTCTCCTAGTCATTAATAGCAGAGCAAGAAATCAAACCCAGGTTATCTGAATCCTAGTCCAGTGCTTTTCCCATTGTCTTTAGGGAAGCACCTTCAAAGGACAGATGGTGAAAAAGGCAAACACAAGAAAGTACAGGAGAGATGGTAGATAACTAATTAGGTTTAGAATTTGTAATAATTTTATCAAAAAAAAATAGAAAACCTTAACCTACTCTCTGCTCTGATAGTCTGATAGTGTTAT
The DNA here is from genome assembly GCA_963574885.1 of Lepilemur ruficaudatus. Classification (NCBI taxonomy): domain Eukaryota; kingdom Metazoa; phylum Chordata; class Mammalia; order Primates; family Lepilemuridae; genus Lepilemur; species Lepilemur ruficaudatus. Next base: position 7,827 of record CAUYRT010043392.1, on the reverse strand, counting down.
GTTTTAAAAAATGTCTCGTTGAACTCCACAATGAAGCTATCTGGTCTGCATTTCTTTTGTTGTGAGGTTTTTAATTTTTTTCTATTGATACATTATAACATGTACATTTTTATGGGGTACACGTGATATTCTAGTGTAAGCATAGAATGTGTAATGATAAAATCAGGGTAATTGAGATAGCCACCTCAAGTATTTATCATTTCTTTTTTTTAGGAATATTCCAATTCCACTCTTTTAGTTTTTTTTTTTTAAATATACAATAAATTATGGTTAATTATAGTTGGCCTAAAAGTTCTGAATAGACATTTCTGAAAAGAAAACATACAAATGGGCAAGAGGTATATAAAAAATGTTCAACATCACTAATCACAGAGAAATGCAAATCAAAACTACAATGAGATATCATCTCATCCCAGTTAAAATGGCTTTTGTCAAAAAGGCAATGATAGATACGGGTTAGGATGTGAAGAAAGGAGAACCCTTATATACTGATGGTGGGAATGTAAATTAGTATAGCCACTATGGAGAACAGTATGAAGGTTTCTCAAAATACAACTACTATATGATCCAGAAATCCCATTGCTGAGTATATATCCAAAAGAAAGGAAATCAGTGTAGCAAAGAGTTATCTGTACTCCCATGTTTATTGCAACACCATTCACAGTAGGCAAGATATGAAATCAATCTATGTGTTTATCCACAGATGAATGGATAAAGAAAATATGGTACACATATACAATGCAATGTTATTCAGCCATAAGAAAGAATGAAATTCTATCATTTGCAACAACATGGAGAAAACTGGAGGACATTATGTTAAGTAAAATAAGCCAGGCACAGAAAGATGAATATTACATGTTCTCACTCATATGCGAGAGCTAAAATATCCCTGAAGAATATTACTACCGTGTGAGCACCATAATTATTATGGATACATAATAGTTGTTATATCTTTATAGGGTACATGTGATGTTTTGATACAGGCATATAATGTGAATTAATCAAATCAGGGTAATTGGGGTCTCTATCACCTCAGGCATTTAACATTTCTTTATGTTAGGAACATTCCAATTCCACACTTTTAGTTATTTTAAAGTATACCCTAACTTGTTGATTATAGTCACTTTGTTGTGATATCAAATAATGTTCATTCTATCTAACTATGTTTTTGTACCCATTAACCATCCCCACTTTATTCCACCCCTCCCCACTACCCTTTCCAGCCTCTGGTAACCATCATTCTACTCTCTGTCTCCATAAGAACAATTGTTTTTATTAATAATATTTAGCTTCCACATGTAAATGAGAGCATGTGAGGTTTGTCTTTCTGTGCTTGGCTTATTTCACTTCACATAATGTTCTCCAGTTCCATCCATGTTATTGCAAATGTCTGGATTTTATTCCTTTAGACAAGTTACTCAACCACTCTGAGGCAGTTTTCTCATCTGTTAAATATAGGATAGTAACAGTACCTACACCACTGGACTTCTCTAAACAATTAAATGAGATTTTGATGTAAAACACCTAGTAAATAGCCTGGCACATGGTAGGCACTCAGCAAAGAGTGATTTTTTTTCCCACTTTCTCCCTCTTATCTGTAGAGGAAGACAAATCATATCTCTGCCTGATTTGCAGGGATTTTGTTAAGCTCCAGTGTGATAACAGCTGGGATAGCACTTCACTATATGGTATATTTCAAAGACTCAGGAGTATCACTTAGACTGTTAAAGAGATGGGCCATTTCAAATAATGAGATAACAAAAGCACAAGGAAACTTCAGGTAAATATCTGAGAAAAGCTTCATGGCCATGAAAACAGCTGTGACCTGTATGCTTCTGGAAGGGCAATGCCTTAGCTGCTGTGTGTCCATCTGTGCAGGGTGAGAGCAAGTTGTGCAAGCTATGAACCTGGCCTGGCAGGGAGACTAAGTTTATGGCTAGGGAGCCTGCTTGCTTTTGTAATTTCTAAGGCCTCCTAAAAAGTGGTAACTAACCTGAATTTTAAAAAATAGAAAGAGAGCTCATCTGGAAACTCATTGCCAGCAATAGTGAGAAATGTGGCTCTCATTTATGCAAATAATTGTTTCCAGATGAGTAACCCATTAAAAATAGTCAAAGAAAGAATTTAAAGGAAATAGCATAGAAGCAGTGCAGGCTGCTAGGTTTGGTGAATGCAGAGTTTCTGGGATAATAAACTGAAATTCTGTAAATGGGGTACAGGGCGATGACTGTTCCTCTCCCTTAAGAAGTTACATACAAAATAATTTATTTCATCAAGCAATTTCTCAAGCAACTGAAGAGCTTTGAAAACAGTGTTTTTCATATTTAAATATTTTTAAATTTAAATTGTATTTAATCTTTTAAATCCCCTTAAAATTAAAAAGAAATTTAAAAGTTTTTATTGTATAGAACAAAATAGTTTAATATAAAAGTAAACATTTTAAAATCTACATATCAGAAGAGTGCCAACTAGACACATGGCTTGTCAGACTGTCCCAGCTGCAGGTTAGAAGGTTGGACTGAGGAGAGCAGAGAACACTTGCAGCTCAGATGTGGATCACAAGGAGAGACAGCAGAGGCATCCAGGGACCCCACTGAAAAGGGCTGCAAAACCGGAAAAGAGGAAGAGAGAGAAGAGAGGACATGGTAGCATGGACTGAATCCAGAGTGGTCCGGAGCCTACTGAAAGGGTAGATATCTAGGTACAAGAAGCTCAATGAACACATGGGAGATTCATTGCAAAGAGGCAGTCACCATGACGCATAGTCATTAGATTAGCCAAAGTTAACATGGAGGAGAAACTCCTGCAAGCTGTAAGTTGAAAACATCAGGTGATGTTCAAAGGAAAACTAACTGCAGACTCTGTAACTGAGACCTTGTAAGAATCTTGTAAGCCAGAAGGGACTGGGGCCCCATTCTCAGTCTTCTGAAACAGAATAATGGTCAGCTTAGAATTTTCTATTCTGCAAAAGTAAGTTTCTTATATGAGGTAGAAATAAAGACCTTCTCAGATAAGCAAATACTGAGGGAATTTGTCAAGACCAGATCTGCCTTGCAATAAGTACTCAGAACTTCATTATACACAGATGAACACAATAAACACCCACCAGTGTAAAATCACCCAAAAGATAAAGGTCAGAGCCCAGATACCGCAATGGCTGAAGAGGTAAAACAGAGCGATAAAGTTCAACCCAACAGGATGAACAGAAATCTATCCCACTTATCAATTCTATCAATAAATGTGAATGGCTTTAACTCCCCACTCAAGAGACATAGGCTAGCTGAATGGATAAAAAATATACAAGCCAAGTATCTGCTGTCTCCAAGAAACACGTCTAACCTACAAGTAATCATACAGACTCAAAGTGAGGGGATAGAAAACAATATTCCATACAAATGGAAACCAAATGACTTCTTTTTCCTATGGAGTGGGATTGCTTGATCAAATGGTAGATCTACTTTTAGTTCTTTGAGATAACTCTATACTATTTTCTATAGAGGTTGTACTAGTTTTGCAGTCCCAGCAGCAGTGCATAAGTTTTTCCTTCTCTCTGCATTCATGTCAACATCTGTTGTTTTGGGGCTTTTTGATAAAAGCCATTCTCACAAGCGTTAGATGATATCTAACTGTGGTTTTGATTTGGATTTCCCTGATGATTAGAGATGTTGAGCATTTTTTCATATGTTTGTTGGCTATTAGTCTATCTTCTTTTACAAAGTTTATGTGCATTTAATTCTCTTATCATAATTCAGATTCTTATATGTAATTTTATTTAAATTATAGGCCCATGAAATTAAAAAGTTGTAGTGGGAATAATAACTTCAAAAAATATTTAGTAATGTATTTTTGTTTTTAGTAATCTCCTCACTTGTCTAATAGGTTTTTCACCTTTAAGAACAACTTAAAAGACTTAATGACCTGGAAAGGGTGTTTTCATTTTAGAACAGAGGTTTTTAAACTTTTTTAACCATGACTTTCTGGGAAAAATATATTTTACTTTTAAACCCAGTATACACACACACACACACACACACACACACACACACACACGTCTACATAAAAATTTAACGAAAATTATCTTCACTACGTACCATGTGCTCTGTTATTTACTCTTCTGTTTCACTTAATTTTTGAAAGCCTTGTCACATTTAAAAATTTTTTTTTCATGATATACGAAATGGGTTGAGTTTTGAAGTTCTAATGTCACTGATCTAAATCAAAGAAGTCTATTGAGCAGGGAAAGAGGAGGTTATGATATAAGTAGAGTTCTTTTAATAAAACAGTAGTAGAAAACTATTCTTATGCTCAGAGGAGGTAAAGGATGAAGGAAGATGAGAATGAAGAGGTCAGACTAAAAAATCAATGCTTTCCTACTTACCTTGGTGTCAAACATTGGGGGTTGGTATAGGGGAAGTTATAAAACTGCTGGCATCTCAGGGGAGTTTGGCCTGACACCATCATCAATATAAAGCCTGAACAGTGGACAAGAAATCAGTGATAGAGGTGGCTAGTGGCATATGGATTAAATAACATTCTACTCCACACAGCCTGTGTATGGACCTAAGATGTAGAATTTACCATGTGCCCTCAGGGCTGAAGGACAGAATAAATTTTGCAGAGGATGCTGGCTAGCAACTTTAAGAAATTATGGCAAAAAAAGAAATTATAACAAATTTGCTGAAGTGACTTTAAAGCATAGGGCTGCAAGAATGGCTACTTAAATTGTTGAAGAAATAGGAGGCATATCCAATACCCTAAAACTCAGTGACAATAGAGAGAGCTAAATGGATGGGAGAGGTAAATCAGTCACAAGTTCAGCAGACTTGGACTATATTAGTACAACCTTCATGGAACATAATTTGGAGTTATCTCAAAGTATTAAAAATAGAAATACCATTTGATCCAGCAATCACACTACTAGGCATCTACTCAAAGGAAAAAAAAAAAAAGACATTTTATAATAAAGAAATCTGCACCAAAATGTTTATGGCAGCACAATTCACAATTACAAAGATATGGAAACAACTCAAGTACATGAGTGGATTAATAAAATGTGGTATATGTATACCATGGAATACTACTCAACCGTAAAAAACAATGGTGACTTAGCACGTCTTACATTATCCTGTATGGAGCTAGAGCCCATTCTTCAAAGTGAAGTATCACAAGAATTGAAAAACAAACACCACATGTACTTGCCATCAAAGTAGTGCTAACTGATCAACACTTAGGTTCTCACATGGAATTAATATTCATCGGGTGCTGGGCAGGTGGGAGAGGGGTGGAGGGGATGGGTATACTTACAACTAATGGGTACGGAGCACACTCTATGGGGGATGGACACGATTTTAGCTCTGGCTTGGGTGATACAAATGCAATTTTTGTAACCAAAATATCAGTACCCCTATAATATTCTGGAATTAAAAAAAAGAAAATAAGTAAATAAATTGAAAAAAATAGTTTGGGATTTCTTTTTTATCTATTTCTATACATCAACATCTTTTTATGTGTATTTATACATGTAGCTTGATATTTTTCCTTTTATTAAAAATGACATGTGTTGAGAAATATGATTGAGGAATTAATGAAATGTGGTTCATAAAAACATTTTATTGTATCTCCCAATATCGTTATATTAAAGACAGAAACAGGAGTTTGCAGGGTTTTGCCCTGAAAAAATATGTGAACTCATTAGTTCTCTTATCAGAGGCTGCCTTGGGAGCGCTCTCATGGCTCCGGTAGGGATGTTTTCCAGGAAGGCTTTCCAGGTATCTCTCTGTGGAGCCTCTCTGTGTCTTGAAAGGCAAGACAGGGTAAATATGGCCCACAGGATGGGAGCCGGAGACAATGAGTGCCCTTTGCCCAGAGACGCCCCCCTGTGGTTATAAACAACCTGTTTTGTAGAGATGGGCTTTCTGCTGTCTCCTGACTATCTGCCTTTGAGTCCACAATAACTGGATCGAAGAAATATAGAGTCACTGTACCTCTTTTGTTATACCTTTGTTAATTGATAACTACCTTTTAGAACTTAGAAGTTAGCCCTTAAAAGACTTTGTACCTGTTTGTTCACCTAGATAGATTAGAATTTGTTAGAAGCCCTTTGAGAGGACTTTTGACCCTAACCCACTACCTGTTTCCCATAGCAACTGCATTCCCTGATATGTAAATATATTACTATGGCAACTGGTAATTTGTATCTGTGATTGTAAAAACCTATGTGAATCTAACCATAACGCTGGACATTCATAGAGATATGTCCAGACTCCTGAGTAACCCCACTGTGATTCTGATCTTTTTATATAAAATGATAAACTATACCTTAGTCTCTTGTGTATTCTTTTATTCTATTTCCTATCAATTTTCTTATCCTCTGTGGCGACCCCTATCTAAGGGACTTGGTTCTGTGGGGAGGAGTAGCTGATCTCCTCACGGGCCTGCCAATCCCCTCAATCATGCTGTACATATTTTTCTGAAACTTATATTTTTTCAATTTAGTGTCTTTGGTTTGGATTGTGTTTAGATTTATTCTCATCCTTTCTAATGGTGACTTGACTATATACCATGTTTTTTTTATAATTCTTCTATTAGTGGTCATCTATATGTTTAGAAGTTTTGTATTGATAGGTAGTTGAATGTATCAGTCTCTTCCATAATGGCTATGACTTTTGTGTCTGTCTTATAAAAGCTTTAGGTCTTCCCCAAGATGAATTTATATAAAGATGTCAACCAAAAAAAAAAAATAGAATGTAGCTGGGACTACAGGCATCCACCATTGAACCTGGCTTAATTTTCTTCATTCTTTTGAGATGAAAAGGAATGTCACCACCCAGCTATGTTAATGAGATTCTTTATACTCAGAGTATAGGAGAGCTACCACATGGGGATATCACCTGGCTCTTGACATGTAATCACTATCTTTAAACTGCTGGACTAGATTGGAGTCCTTTCTAAAACAAGTTCTCTATCTGATTTTTATGCATTACTTCTTCATATGCAGCCCATATGTTCTCTCTCATCATTTAATTTCTGCATGTATTACTGAAGAAACTTATGACCCAAAAATAACTTTTTAATTTTATATTTTTGACAAGAACATGGGAAAACTGTGTTCCTATGTTCTCTGGATCTATAGTAGAACAATATTCTTCCAATAATTTACTTAGGGCACTTCCCTAAAGGATTTAATTAAATATAAGAGCACTTCATTACTTGTACTCACAGACTTTTTTTACACAGAGAAAACATGTAACTCATTTTTCCCTTACTATAAGATTACAGTATATGCTCTGTTCTGTTTCTTTCCTGAACAATGTATTGCCCTTATTAAAAATAAAGTCATTGCTTCTGTAAAAAAAAAAGTGACCTACAATAACCTAAGACTAATTATCATGTCATTATCTGTCCATCAAAGTGGTTCAGTGGTGACATGTGAACTATGAGGAGTGAACTGTGAGGAGGGCCTAACACAGACACTATAAAACAAGACCCCAAACCGTAACCAGAGCTCTTTTGTTACGACAGGGAGGCCCGCTTGTTGTCTGTGGCAAATATAACTCCCTCTTTCTCTGTAAACCTGTATGTTGCTCTTGCTCTGTAAACCTATCTTTCTCTTCCTCAATAAACTTCATTTCATGCTTCGGAAAAAAAAAAAGAAAGAAAGAAATAATACAAGTTGAGGCCCCAGACCTGAAGGATATGCATCTTCAGAGAGGAGAGTCACAGAAAGTGTTCAGGGAAATAAGTGAAAAATAAATACTCAAAGACAGAACATCATTGTGAAATTTCCAAATACTAATAAATGGAGAAATTTACAAGTTTCTATATATG